>OY979718.1:27292781-27442781 GCA_963855995.1 Muricea muricata | reverse complement strand
CCCCTAATTAAATCGCTTGCTTTGCTCTTACATTTCTGTAGTTTTGCCATTTGTAAGCTTTTAACTGCATTACTGACACTGAGTATATGAGAGACATTATCAAAGGGTGCGAAACACTAATTGTTTATTCAGTCTATTTATGTGCATACCATGCAAAAGTTTATTAACTTTTTGCCTAAATGATATAAACACAAAAATCGGAATTTTACCTAAATCAAATGTCCAAGAGATGATAAAACGTATGAACATTGTCCGCGTCATTTAGCCAATGAAATGCTTTTTACGGCAACGTTTTTCAACTCTTCTAAAAGTGGCAAAAATTGAGCCAGGCAAAAAGTTAGCTATCGCGTTTTCTCTCTCATTCCATTGACCTATTGACTACAGCATATCATGGGCGAAACTCAACGTTAAATGAAAGGGGAGGGGTGGTACGGTATGATCCCCAATACTAGAAATATTATCAGAAGAACATTACATTCAAACAATATTTTTGTTAATATCATTTTTTTTAGTTTACTCGATTCTGATTGGTTAAAAAGTGTGCCGATTAATCCTTAATCGGCACATTGTGCCGATTAAAAATTAATCGGCACGGAAACGGGCTATACGTCATGTAGTAAAATGTTTTTGTGATAAAATTTGTCAACATTTTTGTACTTTTATTTTGAAATATTCAAAAAATCAGCAGTTTTTTGTACAAAAATGTTCACAAGGTGGTTAAAAAACTTTCGATGGATGAATACTCGTGTTAGAAAAGGTTTCTTTGAAGAGAAAATGGCAAACCTGAAAGTATTTGTTGCGAAAGTTTGCGAAACATATCGTCGACAGCACTTCATTCACAAAAACAGTTAAGTTCAGCGTTGAAATATGTAGTAAAATGATATTGATAGGAAATTACACTTGTTCTCGAAGTATTAATGAAAAATCTCACTTGTGTTTGGCGAAATATTTATAATACCGCTCGTGCTACGCACTCGCGGTATTATAAACATTTCGCCAAACACTCGTGCGATTTTTCATTAATACTTCTCGAACCGTGTAATTTCCTATACTAATCGATCTACAACGTTTCGGCTAGGGTCGCTTATCATTTGCTTATTCTGCCAGGACACTTCATCTGAAGATTCAAATTCAAGAGTTCAATATTGGATTGAGTCTAACAATGAGCTGCCAGTACAGGCAAGAAATGGCCAAGAAAAACTCGTTGAGGTTTCTTCATCAGAGCAGACGTACTGGAATAAAGACTTGACAGATAGTCGACCACGAAATCAAATTGCACAAACAGGAAACATGAGAGAGGTGGTAGACCCTACTGTTAATGTTCCAAAAAAGACGTATCGAGAACTGGAAGCTGAGCTTTTGAAAAGTAAGATTCATTTGCGTTCACCTGTTGATGATGCAGTGGAAGAAACAACGACTCCATCTGTCGATGAAAATGATGCAGGTAACAAAGATCTGGACTATGTTTATAGAGAAGAACACGAAGCCCACAGCGTAGTCGTTTCGTCAGAACTTACCGAAGTATCTGAAAAGGATGTAACCACTGAAACAAATATCGTTGCGGTCGTGCATAAACAAGTACCAGACGTGGTAGACGACCAAGTCAGTGTCTCACTTGAGCATGATATACTAGAAAACGATACTGCGGCCTCCTCGACGGAAAGTCACGAAAGTCACGAAAATGACGGATATGATCATCAGGTTAGTTTATCAAGGTAGTTAAAATGATTAGGTAGTTATATAGTGAATTTTAAAATAATGTATGAATATTTTGAATGTATGAGTAAACATAAATTACGATAGAAAGCAATCTTCATGCATGCATAAACAGGAATTTAAGATAGAGTTAAATACCGAGATGGAGGAATTTATGTCATATAAAGACCTCGCGCGAGAACGCGCAGCATCCGAAAGCTTTATATGGCATAAATCCCGACATAAGAATTATTGAGGAGGTTTTCTGACACAATCTTTCCACTTTCAACATTTTAAGTCGAGATTCTTCGAGGTTTTTCACAACTTTGATCGAATTATTTATTCAGGGTATGTATCCGAGATAAATATCTTGGAACGTCAAGGTCAATCCAGAGATGGTCAGGAAACCCAGCGAATTTTAAAGCGTTTATAATGAGCAACCAGTTTATGTTAAGTTGGCTTCACCGTGCACAAATCTTTTGAAATTTTGCTGTTAATTCATTGATAGTACGGTTGAGTGATTCGATCGTTGAGGCAACGCTATATTGGACGTTTGCTTCGTTACACCAAAAATTCACAATCTTCATCCAGCACAAGTCAGCATAAACTTAACACGAACAAAAAAAATAGAACAAAGACGTTGCTCGAGTTTCCAGGCCATGTCTAAATTAACTTTGGGAACAACAAAAAAAACTGACTCAAAAATAAATGAACTATCGACAGCTAAATGAATTCTTTCCTTGCAGGAAAATACGCAAAATTCCTTCTTGGAAGATGCTGGTTCAAACACTGAACGTTTTGGTTTACCTTCATTTGAACAGAGCAAATCTTATCAAGATATCCTTTGCAGAAATATTTTGATATGGGTGTTTCACATATTTTTGTGAATATTAGTGATGAGACTCTAATTAATGTATTGCGATTTCATTGCCATTAATGTGACGCATGGCTGTAGGAACCACGGGGGCAGGGGGGGGGGGGGGCTTGAGCCCTCCTAGCTTCCGAGGCAGGTGGGCTGAGCCCCCCCTAAAAATGATCTTTGAGTCTCGAAGTAAATACACGTTTTAACGGTTTACAGTCTTACACATTTCTTAATCCAGTGATTATGGTAAAACTAACCTCAAAAGTGCAGAAAAACATGTTTGAGCGTGCTAAAAATAGGCAAAAAATTCTGGGGGGTCCCCGTGTCCCCGGACCCCCTAGCAGTACTTGCGCCTTCAGCGCTCGAAGAGCCCCCCTAACTTTTTTCATCTTTCTACGGCCTTGACATAACGAGAAAATGGAGCTTCTTTCGTAAATTTAATGCCCATTAAAGGAATTACCAAGTTTTTAATCGCTGTGGAAATGCAGAACCTTTAATCGCTGTGGAAATGTAGATCCGAATTTTAGCTCATGCCCATATCAACACTATGGTCGAAAATAGGTTTATTGATTGAGGGTCTTTTTAAGACATTGGCTGGAGAGGAATCAACCCCTTGTTGAATACAGTATATGAGAATTGTGACTGAAAATATATAATGCACGTTTTATGCGCCAATGAAGATTTGACCAGAATATGAGAACAAAGAACAGGAGGTTGTCTCCTTATTCTTTGTTCTCAAGTTGTTGGCGTATAAAACATGTTTATTGAGATCTCGTTTTGTTATGTATTACCTTGCAGGGCTTTTTTGCAGGAGACTGAGTATGACTCTGACGTTTTATCTTGTGTTTAAGGCTGTTGTCCTCTCACTCGATCATGATTGTGTCTTAATTAAAATATTTTTTAAATTTCACTTAATACTAATTACTTTATTGAAATTGAAAAAATGTATTTTATTCCTTAACTCTTTCCACCATTAATGACGTATATTCACCAGCCAGCAGGCGACATCATGTCAGAAATGGAGTTGACAGATGCAATCTTTGGACGTCCTTTGATAATTGATGTTAGTATAAAAAGCGTACTAGGTAATCATTTATAAGCAGGGTGATAGCCAGGCGGCCGTCTGACCGTCCTAGGGACGTCTACTTCTGAATTTAGACGGCTAGATTTAAGTAGACGGTCATGGACGGCCAAAGGCACTATTTTCTTTAAGATAGAAAATTATGACTTGTAATATTTGTTGAATACCTCGATTTATAGTCATATGCTGTTCACATAACTTATCAATGGTATATATCTTCATTCCTTATCTTTTTGAAAACACAGTATGCCTAAATATGACTGATGGAATTAAAGTGTAACTTCGTAAAAACAAAAAATTGCGGCAACATCCCAAAACACATGTTTTTGTACGACCACGCCCACAAAAATACGAGATGATCCACAAACATATTTGGACGGCCAGATTTGGAATCCTGGCTAACACCCTGTTTATAAGTGAGAACCTCCGAGAAAAAGAATGTTCAATTTTATAGTTACAAAGTTTTTATACCAATTTTACGAATTCGCACAAATAATTTGATTAAAAGCTTAATATTTGGAGAACTAGACAACATTTCGATGAACTAAAAGCGTTTTGATTGTTTATTTTAATTGATCTTTTTCATTGACATTACAATTAGACGAAATATCTTTTCCATGCCGTTCTAATTATCTTACTGCCAGTTAAGGCAATTGAATCGAAACATTTAATGTTTTAAGTACAGGGTACATGTATATAAAAAAGTAGACCTTTGGAATGCTTTTTAATTCGATCGGATTAATACATGCGTGCAAACGCATGATTGCATACACATGGGACAAATTTGAATAACTTCAGCGAACAAAATAGGCTGCATAAAAATGTAAAGTTGTAATTCATTATATCGTTAAATTAAAGATGTCCTAGGTGTCTTATATAAGTGTCTTCGAATCGAATCATTCCGAACTGTCACATTAATGCAACAGATTGCAGCTAATCGAATTTGCGGTCCAAGGTCTACTTTTTTTATATACCCTGTATTGGTCTAATGCTACATTTATAGAAAAAAGGGAGGGGGGTTACAAATGTTGAAATAAAAAAATATTTTTCAATTTTGAAATTCCAATGCAATACAATTGAATTCCCATCAAGATTAGTTTATCAAGTGTCTTGGTGCAGGTTTACGCATGCAGCTAAGGTCTATGATATAAGGCTTTAAAAACAACAAACGAATTCTCATACATAAATAATTATATTTTCAATATTTTATCAAAATTTACATCATTTAAAAAGTTTGCACAAGCATACATTTGTTCTCCAGATACATTTGTGCTCCAGTGTGAGTTGATTAAATATAAACCGTACATAAATTATTACGTGTTTCTAGTCACTATCAAGCTTTTTCTTTTTAGAGTGAGTCTGAAGACAATATTTATCGAGAAATTATCAAAAACATACAGGCCGAGGAAAATGAGTGAGTAAAGAAAGAACATTACAGCTTGCAACCTTGAAGAATTCATTAGCACCGGTCACTCTCATATACCAATTCTTTTTCACTCGGGTTTCTTAGATTGTAACAATGGATCATTTTACGTTCAGCTTTTTCACATCTTGTGCTTTTATTTCAATTAATTTTTGTGATACGATTCTTGGTATTTTGCAGCAATATGTAAATCTGTTTGTGTCAAACTCCTGATAGTATTATTAATTATAAACACCCTTTTAAGGCGGGCACGACAAGTCACATGAACGTCTCTTTGCAAAGTAGAATATCGTAACCCAATGGCGTAGTCAGCATTGATAATTGGATGGGCGAATATGTCGTGTTTTGCATCATTGATTTCTTTGAGATCGATCGTTTTCAAGGTTTGTGAATTAGCAATGCATGAGTATTCGCCTCTTCAATTATTGACGCTAGCTACGCCACAGATGTAATCTCTGTTAGACAGAAACAGTCACTTCACAAAAGTCGCAGAGAATAAATCAACCTATTTTGGGTGTTTGTTTGATGAGGGTTCGATCATGCATTTCACTAACTCATGGTTCGATCATGTATTTCACTAACTCATCTTCACTTTGGAACGCAAGCGTAAAAGTTTAAGAGGATATGTTTAATTTCTTTGCAGAACCACAACCGAACGTAGCTGGGAACTCATGTGGCTTATCACGGGTTTATACTCATGCAGGTAAGATTTTTTTAAAGTGGAACTGTCGTGCAAATGTTAAGTTATTTTTTTAACTTCAGGAATTATCGTATATTTCTCCAGATATCCTCTGTTTCAAGACATGCAAATAGTTTGTGGCATCATTTACCCACAAATGTGCATGTACTAGTGCATACTAAATCATTATTGACCAATAACACAGAAATTAAATAAAACTTGCACGACTATATTCATGTAGGGACATATATTCGTTTTGGAAAATGAACAGAAGAAAGCAGGGCATAGAGAAGTGGACTATGAGCACAGCGTATACGTATTTCAAATTATAGACAATAGCCATTCACTATCCTGGGTATTCAAAATATCCATTTCGTTGCAAAAAATTATTTTCTTCATGAAGCAATTCAATTAACACTGAACATGTTCAATGTTGCATGCTTACACTTCTTACGTAAGTTTTCAGGCAAATTCCATTGGGACTTAACTATTGATGGTAATGTTTTTTAGAGTCTTTCCTGTCTATGACGTCATTATAATAAACCTAATTATAAAACAATGTGGCGGTTGGCTATAAATTGTTGTCTTTTTTCCTTCAATATTTGAGAAACAAAGCATGTTACTAAATATGTAGCAATGGATATTACAACTATTTCCAAAGTTCTTACTGTATTTCGAATAAAATATATCTAAGAATATATCTATCGAAAATATATCTATCTAAGAATAAAATATATCGCGGTCTTATTTCTTCAAATATGTGGGTCTTTCCCCAAATCATTTTTGCTCGAGTGTAGTTTTACAAAAAGACTTTTTCTGTCTTAGCGATGCCATCAAAGACGAAGTAATAAACTTTCTTCGGGCTAGAACAGACAGTAATGTGTTAGCCAAACAATGTTACATGAGGTTAGTCAAGATGATTACCCACGGTCGCAGAACGTACCCACCTCATATTGCTGAAGTACAAGCTATTCAGGTAAAGTTTTTTTTAAATTCTGATATGAAATGGTGCTATGCCTGTGATGACACAAGCAGAGGTTTTTTTATCCCCTGGGCCCCGCTATCTCGCATCTATATTTTTTTATTGGCGATGGTCTTCGTATGTGGTGTACGTCCCAAGCTGCCATAACCATGCAGGTCTCTAAAAAAACAATTATTATACCCAAAGAATTCTGTCAAAGAACAGTCACCAAATCATACTGTTGCATTAGTGTTTGCGTGATCCATAAGTGCATGAGCCATGATCTAAACATGGTATCCAAAGCAAAAAATCACCTGTATAAGAAAACGACTAAAGTTTTAAGTGGAACCTGAAACGTTGCATAACATTGAATTTTTTCACATGTATTTAAACTTTTGGGTAGTAACTGTATTAATATTACGTTTACTGAATTATAACGTATATTTTATGAACTATTTCTAATCAACTCGCAAGTCCAACATCACTACACTAAAAACTTATCTACAAATAACAATATTCTGTGCACGTCTATCACTTAAGAGGCGTGTCCGAAGTTTTGTCTTTACGTCTTTTTGCTAAAGACTAAATAGCTTGAAAAAATGCATTTAAACATTTTACGACATTTATCAGTGTTAAACGTTAATTTCGGCCATCTTGACTTCTTGGCAACACGGGAAAATTATATTGTTTTTAAGGAGAGTAAACACGAAATATCTGCATAACGGGTTTACTACGCCACTGTAACCAAGCGAAGTTTTGAAATATGCCAACCCACCCCCACTCTATATCTATGAGCTTGATAAAGCACTCCATTTGAAAAAAATTATTCAGTTTAATTGTGTGAGTGAAACTTCTAATCAGAAATACAGGATGCAATTTGCCCTTCATGACAGCACTTTTTACCCTATAAGGCTTGTTTTGGCTACGGCACTGACTTGTTTAAAAAAAGGTTTTGAATGGCAGTTTCTTAATGCAGCTCCCATCGCGATTGTATTCTATTGTATCGACCATTATAATTGAAAGTACAAAATGATCCTGGCATTGCTATGCCTAAAAACTATATTTTATCAAGACCGCTAAAGCATTATTTACATTTACATATGCCTTCTTTAGACGCGAATGGACCTGATTAACCACAAAGTCTTCTTTCCCGACGGAAGCTGCCAGGTACGTAGAAAATTTCCATGTAGTATTATTTCGAAAATCTTTGCCAACATGCACTTTCGTTTTAATTATTTTGACCAAAATAATGTTGTTTACAAAGCAACAAATATTAGTCTCTATTTTTTAGGCATTCGAAGTTGAATCAGCGACAACTGCTCGTCACCTTGTGTCAGTGATCACAGAAAATATTGGTTTAAGATATCCAAGTGGATGCGGACTCTTCTTTAAAATAGGAGACAAAGGTATAATATTTCTCGTTTGTACATTCAACTGCATGTAATGCCTTTTTCGGTACTAATGTATGTATAAGGAAGAGTCGTGGTTTAGCGCAACGTCGCTCGCTATTCAATGCCGCTGTGCAAATATCGCCGTGTTTGTTGACTGAGAGAACAATAATGATGATAATAGCACGACTAATATAAATTAATTGTCGAAAATGCTACGCTACAGATCAGCTGATCAGAATGTTTCCCATTAACTTTTCCTTCACTCCGAGGCGCCCCTAGGCTTGACTGACGTTTACCTCCTTTCGGCTGCGTCACCAAATTTAAACACAATTTGGTGATATACAATTTCATGAACACAAAGCTTACCTCAGCTCTTGATGTTTCTCGAAACCTTGCCGTTGGTAGAAGAATTGCGTGAGTAGAAATATTAAAGAGGACTCCAATGCTGAGTCTCTACGCATTTACATACAAAGGTATATTAATTGGAGCTATTCAACATTGAAATTATGGAGTTATTCTGAATTATACTATACCACAAGTTCCATTCAATTGTTATTCTCGCGCGTGTAATTGAGTAAATACGTGCGAAGATGTTACCAACATTTTAAATTTTGCACTTTAATGTAACTAGAGTATTGATTGGCCTACTTGTTTTATGTCTTAAAAATAATTTGCATGTATTTTATCTTTTTGTAGTGTTTGGAGCCGCGGATGCATATTTCTTTTTCGATTTCATCCAACATTTTATTGAAGTTTGGAGAATAACTGAAGGAGGTTGGGAAAATTATTACGTCTTTGGTAATTTTTATTTTATCCGCAGGCTTGCACAACGTCAGGAAGAGTAAAATAGGTCACTGAAAGCCATTGTATTTCTCATTATTCTTCACCAAAATGGCCTCCATTTCATTGTTAACGTTTATAAATCTTTTGATTGCAAATCACCAATTTGCCGTAGCTTCGACTTTTTGGCTTATTAACACGTTCAATCCAAGGCTCAAATTAACAATATTGTTGTATGTTAAGGTGTTGGTACACTATGCAACTTGTCTCACTATTTTGTTGCGACACAAGTCACAAGCTAAATTTGAATGTGTGATATGTCTCGCAATAATAAAGTCAGGTTACATTTTTGCCGCATGAAGCATTGCACGAAGTGGAATCAGGTTCTTCTGCTTTTTGCAAAGATCGTCGTAGCGCTGCAACGAATTTTTTAGCCATTGCACAGTGTAACATCTTTCTTACTGCTTCTCTCGCCATAAAAAGCAGCCAATAAAAACTCGCTATTTGAAAATAGTTCCCAGCCTCTATTCCAATGTCAAAACTATTGTGAGGCAAGTTGCAAGAAACGTTGCGCATTCCCTGATCACAGAGCTCCAATTTTTAAAACTATTACATTCGTCCTTCCTATAGGAGATACAAGAGTAGCGCTAAATTACCAAGTTTTCTTCCTGAGAAAGGTTTGGATAAACGTTGTTCCTGGCGAAGACCGTGTTGCCGACTGCCGTTTGCACTATTATCAGGTAATGATTTCTTCACCTTTCTATATTACCTTTATCATTTCTACGTACCGGTACCTAAATAAGTTGTATACAATTATGATTTCGAGTTAAGTGCGGAGAGTAGTAACCAGGGGTAACTACGAGGAAAAATATACGATGGAATAAGAACAGTAACATTCCAAGAAACGTTTTTGCTGAAAATACTAAATGATCACCCTCTTTGCAGCTGCCGTTTAGAATAAAATATGCCACTTGACTAGATGCGTGATTGATCAATCTTATAAAGTATCTTTAACATTATCACGGAAATCTTACTGAAAAATATAATGCTATAGTTTACTGTACTATTGGGAAACATAATTAATTGAAAATAGTATGTAGGTGCTCAGTTTAAAATACAAGAGGCTTCTACAGCTATGCCCATATTTAGTTTAAATTTTAAGTGTTTTTATAATGTGATGCGGAGATTGCTAATCGTAAAGTATGCCGATTCTACCTCTGTAAAGATTTAACATTCATTTAGCAACGACAAGGTAACCACAACAGCGTATTCCAGTATTACTGTGTGCCTATTTTGACTACCAACTCTGCCAAATTTCCTTAGTAGGAATCTTGATGAAACTAGACGATTGAATCTCAATCATGGAATTACGCAGGGTCGTATTCAAAAATCAATGTCCCATTCCATGCTGCCCTTTTTCGGAACTCGCATGCTCTGCCCCAGTTAGTCAAACTTTTGAATTCGGGAAATCAATTGGCACAATCGCAAAGAGCATCCTAAATTTCATGCAATTGTCAAGTTTGGTTGCAAGATATTGGAAAATGTGGAAAATATAGTCCTGTTAAGTTTGCGAATTTTCTCTACTTTTGTATTACGCGGGAAAAAGCGTAACGCTTTTTGCATATTTTACGACCAAACTTCACAATCTCCCGAAATTTAGGTAGCTCTTTCCAACTGCGCTGAAATTGTTTTTGAATTTAAAAGTTTGTCGAATTGGGAAATGGTCCAATGTGCTATATTTTCGCATCTTACGTCCTTATGAGTTTTCGCTCCGTGAGTAATGTTAGACCACTTTTAAGGGTGGTGCTCAATTTTATGTTTTTTTTCCTATAAATTACAGGAACTATCAAAATATTTGCGAGGTTACCACAAGTGTACTGAAATTGAATGCATTCTTCATGCCGCTTTAATATTGAGAGCAGAGTTTGGTGAAGACACTGAGCACTTGTCTGAAATCCCGTGAGTATTAAAATGCATTTACTACATAACTTTAACATATGGATGTACACCGTACTCTCTCAAAAAGTCGCATTCATAAATGTGTTGTTATAGATTCAAATAATGCCACACTTTCGGCCATGCTCATTTTTGTCAATGTGTTGCAACTATTTAAAACGGTTTGACTAAGGAAATACCCAAGGCCTTTTGCATGAGCTTGCTTTTAATTTTAATTTTACCAGGCTTTGCCAAAACACTAGCCTGCTCGCAGACCCCGCACGTGTTTCATTTTCAGGCGGGGTCTGCGAGCTGGCTACCAAAACACGTCAACATTAACGATGCATACACTACCAAAACACGTCAACATTAACAATGCATACATAGACATGGATCATCAGGGTATACGCTACAGCTTTCGCCGATTATAACTGGGTTTTTTTAAATTTCATAACTGCTCACTCGACAAAAAAAAGGGTATTTGAAAGTTTTTAAAAGGCGACTGCATAGACATAGTATTGCAATAATTATAAAACTACAGAAATACAGCTTCTGAGTTTTCCAGGAAAAATGCGTTTAATATTTTCTCTCTCCTCGCTATTGTACCCAGCCCGAATTAAAAATATTGATATGCTCTCTCCTCATGCATGAATAAAAATATTATCAAGATACTATATTGTATATATTTATAACGCGTTCGGGCCATGTTCCCCGATCAGCGATACTGACTGGACGCAACACAAGTTTCGCACAAGCAAAACTTGATGTAAAATGTATGCATGTGATCAGTTTAAAATCATGCATGTACTGGAAATCCTATGAACCCAAAAGTGAATTTATGTAAAAAAGTTAAAAATCTACATATCTAGGACAAATTTTAAATATATTTGAAAAAGTAACATCTGGTATTATTTGTTGACTTGCACCCTTGTGAGTTTAAATGTCAGTGTCTTAATGCCAGTTTTATGAACACGCACGTTCTAACTGGACTTCTTTAAGCTTTCCCTCTATTCATTTTGGCATTTTGTCATAAAGTTTCGAATTAGTTTTGAAATAGGAAATCAATTTCAAAAAATCAATTGGAATGAAATTTTCATTGATCTAGTAGAAAGCATATGAGAATGTTAGAAAACGTGATACTTGAATAACTTTTGAAATGCATGGCTAAAACCATTAGATTGCTGACTGTGGTAGAATTCATAAGGCACACGCGTGGCAACTATGAGCATTCAAAATGGCGGCTCAACCGGGCAAAAATCATAGAGTGGTATAGGGGAAAACCATGTTTTTTGCATTTTACGTCGTCCTGCAGCTTCCGATCCCGTCATGACACATTATTTTGGAAAGAGCTAACTGATGCGAAGGTTTTGAATGTATATTTGTACAATTTAAGTTCATTAAAGTCGAAATAATCGATCGCGAAACGTTTTCCGAAGATCATAGCATTTGGTCGGTTGAGCTGTTCGAAATGTTCGAGACAATTTGTCGCAGAAAATAAAGGTTTGGGTTCTTTGGGTACTTTTTTCCTTAAGGATCTAGGTTGGAACATAAAACAGGGAATAATATTGTGAAGTTTCAACCTATTTTGCTTGATTTATCTGGTCTACTACTCTGCTGGTTTGAAAACTCTGATGCTTTGTTTACTATGACCTTGCTGCTGCAGATGTGTCACGGAATCTCAAGTCCATATGGCCTAGACTGTGAAAAGTGATGAAACAATCAGGTTTTTATTGAGAGCTAATGCCAGAAAAAGTTTTCAATGCATTAATTTGAAGTAACTAACTAATTTGTGTATAGTATAGCTAGTTCCCTCCCCAAGACACCTGATTGATTTTTTACAGTCCAGGCCATATTGATTAGTCAGTCATTGCCAAAAAGAATAAGGCTATTCAGCTTTGGCCTCTGGGATGGATTTCCTTTGCCAACAACAAAGTTTGAGTAAAACCTCTGAAAAGACAATATCAATGTGTTCATGGTCTTAACAAGGTGTAAAGGATAATCAAAAATAGATGGGATGGCATCTTTTTCAGATTGGTCTATTACTTGCTCTCCTGTAATATTAATAAAGTTGTCAGGTATGAAGTGTTTCTCATGCATGCCAGACTGAATATTTAGTTGACATCCAGTCTGCCCATTTCATTGCTGTTATTCAATTTGTTACATGCTGGGATTGGTTATGAGAAGTTAAAATAGTGCAAACTTAAGGGAAAGATGTATTATTGGTTCACTAATGTGAACAAAAGTCTTTGACAGAATTGTTGCATGATGTTCAAAACAAGATCTTATTTGGTCTAACATTCTTTGCATAATTAAAACTGTAAATAGTTTTATATTATGCTATTATATGTAGCCAACAAACTCAAAACTACATTTTGTTGTCATTACAGTATTTACAAAACAAGTTGTTTTTATGCTATTGAAAGCTTTGTTATTTTATTGTCTTAAAGTATACTTTTTATATGATTTATTGTCTTAAACTATTCTTTTTATATGAAGGATATATGGTGTACAAATGTACAATATTATATAGACTTAATACTTATGGAAGGACCTGGCAGTTATACCATGGATAGTAGGTATATGAACAATATTTTATTGTTCATAGGTATATGCTGGACAATATTCAGGCATGCTTATACATGGGTAGTTAAAAAGCAATAGATATCTTATTATCCATAATATATACTGGAAAATATTCAGATATTTTTGGCATGCAATGCCACAGCAGAAATTTCAGATGAAAATACTGTATTTTGGTCGAAAAAACGATGAAAGAACTAAATAAACAGTACTAGATCTTAGAATAACTAGATATATATCTCATTACGTTGGAAAATCTCGTAAAAGACCGAAGAAATTCACAGGAAATGAAACCAGGCCGACAGGTTCGCACGCTTTTGATCTTTACCCACCGACCTTTGCCCAGTTGTAAAAATGTAAAATATAAATTGCAAAATGTACTAATTATAACAAACATACATTCAAAACCTTCGCATCGGTTAGCTCTTTCCAAAATAATGAGTCGGAACGGGATGGGAAGCCTTAGGACGACGTAAAATGCAAAAAACATGGTTTTTCCCTATACCGCTCTATGATTTTTGCCCGGTTGAGCCGCCATCTTGAATTTTAAAAAATTGCCACGCCTGCTGCGCCGAGTCAGCAATCTAGGTCTCCTATATCTATGGTTTTAGCCATAGATATAGGAGACCGCTAAAACGTATAGTTAAACATGGTTAAAAGATGGCTGCATGCATGGTTAAAACGTGTACGAATATTGCAAATTATTTTAAATATCGTACAATAAGAACAAAAATTTAGAAATTGTTAGAACATTTCAAAACCTTCAAATGGCACACCTTTGATCATCTTACGCCATCACGCATCAAAAACGAAGATAAAAATCGTCAATTTTCAAAAAAATGAGTGTAAATGACATGATAGTGATTCCCGAACAAATCGGGCGGATAAAAGCGTTCAATAACGACGAACACGACCTCATTCATGTACGTAGTTATACAGGGATATTCAGTTTTATTTATTCGACTTTATTTCATGAAAAGCAAACTAGGATCAAATTAATAATCATTAATATCTCAATATCAAGTAAATAACGTCAATATGACGTCAAGTTGCATGCCCTATATCACATTAAGGATCAGGGTGACGATGAGTAATTTTATTGCCATGGTAATTATGACGCCATCTCTGGTCCGCGTCATCAATGCAATTTTAATGCAGCTATTGGCCAACGGCATACATCAAAACGCAAGATTCAACCAAAAGTATATAAAAGTAGCTTTAATAACGGCTGGTTTGCATTGCCACCGCTAAGTTTTTCTGTGACAACAGAAGGAATTCTGTGCGAGGGTGAATAAATATGAGTTTTGAAGAACCTAGATAAAATTGTTTTTGGAAAATGCTTCACGCTTTAATCAGCAATTTGATTCCTCACTTAAAGAACTTTGCATATTTTTCAAATGTTGGGCACTGCGTAAACTCGTGCGTACATCACATTGTAATCACAAAAACTTGCTAGTCCATATCAGCCTCAGAACTTGGTGCCGTGAATATTAACAGGGATGTACGGTACGGAATTGGGTATGGCAGCCCCGACTTTTGCAACCTCGTCGGTAAAAGCAAAGTTTGACTCCAAGGTTTAAATTGATCAGAAAGGTCGGTTGGAAAAGAAGTATGGTCGAGAATATTGATCAAAAAGCTCTGATCAATAGGAGCACCTGTTCTCCAGCCTGCGCTACGTTGAGTGAACATTGCGCTACCACTCCACGCATATGGAATCATGTCACAATAACTATAGCTATACAGGCTGTATCAATTAAGGTTGTCTCTAGCAAAGCGGAAACTAAAAGTCGAATACAAGTAAGAAAGGCTTGCTGGGAGATTAACTATATATATTAAATGCCATTAAATTATTACCGATTCCCAACAGTCGTTTCGCGGTCGTATTCGACTTTTCAGCTTTGCTCTGACACAACCATCTCTTAAATGAATGTATATACATGTTAAGCCAAATATCCATCTAGATTTGCGTAAGAATTTTAAACTAAAATGCCAATAATTTTATTTGAAAAATGTTCACCCTTCCCGCGAATGCAAAGCGGGTACAATGCATGAGAAGAAACCTTATTTACATTACGGTTATACTAAACTAATTCAATAAAGTTATCTGATAATAATAAACGGCAGTTCAAGTAAAGTTCGCTTCAAATGCCTGCGATACAGAACATTATACCGCTGCCAATGTGAAAAATGTGTTAGAAATGGAATATTGCTGGGCGTTATTTATACCTTGTCCAGTAGTATCGCACATCTCTTGGGCCTTCAGCGATATTAAACTCTTCCCTGAGACATCCTGAGGTTGCGCGCATTTCCACGATGATTTGTCCCCCGTGAGAGTATCAGCAAAATTTCGCAGCCATGCCAAGCTGCAGTTGCATAAAAGTGGGTTAAGCTGCAATTGTACACAGTGGACGCTGTCACAACCAGGAAGCTTGGCGTAAGGATTTTCTTCGATCGTTGCAATCGAGTTATTCGATAAGTCAATGATGTCCAAATTCTTTAGCCCCTCAAATGCATCCTTTGGAACGTAGGTGAGGTTGTTATTTCGAAGATTAATCCTGATGAGGCGAGGCATTTTCTTGAGAAATCCATTGAACGCAACGTCAGATGAAAGTTGGCAGTCCACGCATTCAAATGAGCTCGCTATAGAACCTCGAAACGCGTTCTCATCAACTCTTTTGATTGGATTCTTATCAAAGGTGATGGTATGAACCTGAGTTCCCTTCAATCGGCACCTTGTTGCGGACAGGTTGTAGCCACATACGAAACGCCGAGGACCCCGAAAAGCAGCAAAGTAAAAGCACACGGAACATTCATCATTTCACTAAGGCTCAAGTGTATATGTAGCACTTGTAGGCTAGTCGTCGTTTCCTTGAATTCTTTAGCGCGCTTGAATACCGAATGCTTAACACCTCCTCGCCTAGGCGTAGCCTCATTAAAATATCATTAAAACTTAATAGGTGTTTTGACCAATCGTGATCCGAACAGATGAAAGCTGTAGCTTGACTCAGCGGAAACTTTGAAGAATGGAAAGTGAACTACAATGCACAACTATAATTACAGCGAGTTGGCGAAAAATGAGCTTTGAACCTTAATGCTGCGAATTGAAAGCAACATGCCCAACAAAAACGCGTTATGCCTAACAAAACTGGCGTAATTATGCCCAACAAAAATGGGCAAACAAAGGAAACAAGGACATTAATGCAGACTGTGTATGCCTTTTAAGCTTGATTCTTATATGCAACGACGCTTGTCGGTGATTATTATTATACAGTATCAGTATAATGCAAAAGAAAAACAATTTCCACAGTTTTATTCATTCTTGCACGATTAGAATGCAACCACCACAGAGAATTTAAGTCAAAGATTAATGGTCACTAGCTTATTTAACACGCTTCTTACGTTTGCCCATGAGATATCTTTATGCCATTTCTATCAAATTACAATTGTCATTTGGCTATTTTGAACATGTAAGCTATCAGTTCTTTTACTCACTCTGTAGAAATTAAGGTGGGAACGCTAAAGCCAACAAATCGCGCGTTACACCCGAATGGCGTTACGTATGCACGTGTATTTATTTGGTGCATGAAAAATCATAGCTTTATCACAACCTCGTGATCCTGGCTGTGTATCTTAGGAAACAGGAATTTATGCATTGTTATTGGTCACTGTTTGCGACTACTACCGACGAGTGGTCAACAACATATGCGTAAATTTCCGTTTCCTAGGATACACGGTCCGAATCACGATTTATGCATGAGGACTTGAGGTCTATGGCATTATTAATTCTCAATATACATGTGGCTTATCGCCGAAGAGTTGCAGTATTTTCCTCAAGGAAAAAAGTCATTGAGACGAAGACAAATAACACCATAGTTTAATGCCGTATGGCCGGCAAGATTTACTTGCAAAAACATCCCTCCGGTTAGGAAAATAAAATCCATACAATCAAGTTCAAGTTCTATATATAGCCATGCAGTCCGTCTCAGTCTCAAAAATAATCACAATACTTTATTACGTGGAACGAACCATGAAGCTTCTGTAACATGATTGCCACTGGCAGAGGCATTTGAGGTTTTATCGTAAGAATACCAGCAATCAAAACAGAAGACAGCAAATATGATTCAAAAGATAAAAAAAACTGACAACACGGTACAGCGCGCTGTTATGACTACATGCTAAGGATGTAAGAAATGCCCTAATATAAGAACACAAATTGCCCATTGATAGTTGTGAATTAAAATTTTAAGCTGTCGACCACTCCAATTAAGTTCCCCTTGTGAAAAGGGGAACTGCTTATTTGTTGTCGAAAACAAATTTTCATTCACGTTACATGCTACTGTTTCATTTGTTGTCGCACTTAGGTCTGAATGATTCTCTTACATGTCGACCTAAATTCGAACGTTATTTCCAAGCTCTGATTATTTTTCATAGTTGTCGACAACCATCCTCGTCTTCATGGCCTGTTTGTGGTGAAACGTGTGGTGGACAGAAGCCCTAGCAAAGGCTGGCTGTCACAAGACTAATTTTCTTAATATATTGGGAAAAATTGTACAGAAATTAGAACCTGATAGTTTCCAACTATGCTTTCCAATTTGGTCATGTGACACCTTTGCCAGGGTCTTCTACCTCACGTTCCATCACGGATGTCCTAGGAACGAGATTGATCAACAACAAACCATCTGATGGTGTGTGAAGTTTAATGAACGTACAATTTGCTACCTAAAGTACATGGTCACGGCGACCACATATAGTTGCCGACAACTAATCGTCCCGTATATGAAGGCCCTTAGAGAAAATGTTTGCCGTCTAATTAAAATTTTGCAATTATTATGAACACGCGGGTGCATCGAATGTACATGTAACTAACTGTTCATCAAACAAAATTTAGGGTTCTTTATTCTATACTCCTGCTACAATTGTTTATAATTCAAGTAATCATAGTTTTGTATAATCGTAATGTTTAATATTATAGTTATGACTAGAAATAATTACCAACCCTCATCAAGACATCTTGTTTTCTCTCTGCATTCTTTCAACGAATCCAGAGACTATTTCACTTTTTTGATACCAGGGAAATTATCAGAGATAAATTATACGGGCTAAAAATTAGTCACGACATTATAAAAAAAACAGCCTGCACACTATGGGGCGCCAAGTGTAAATTTATTATTTAGCGAATATTTGTTCGTATTTTTCATTATTTATAAATAAAGAGTGTAGAGCAAGATATTTATTTATAAATAATGGACGTTTACATCTTCATTATATCTATATAATTGGTTGCACAAGCATCATTATTTATAAATAATACACATGTTTGCCTCATTATTTATAAATAATAACCGTTTTTAAATTTATTATTTACATATAATGAAGTGCATTGTGCTGCGTTTTTATATATAAGTGTTTTACATATAAGTGCCCCAACGCATTATTTACATATAATTAAATAAGGACTTGTCACCAATCCATTATTTACATATAATAAATTTACAAACGGCGGACGTGTCAAGGTAAGGGTAAAACGCGGATACGGACGAATGTCCAGACGGATATCCGGACGGATGCTCGGACGGATATCCGGACGGTCGGACGGACGAGAGGGTAAAACACGGATATTTGAGTAAAACGCGGATGAGAGGGTAAAACGGGGATATGAAGGTAAAACGTGGTTGTTTTGATGCAGATACTTTAAACCAGACGCTACGTCAAATGCTGCGTGAGTAAGTACTGCAACATTCATCCCATCGCAACTAGACTGTTCGCAAACCGCTAGAAATTCAGCAAGGCTGTGAGTCTGAATATCGCATCCAAAAGGACTGAAATCAAAATATGCATATTCCAGTAGTAAAGAAAGCTGGTCCGTGCATATCCCCTTAAACTCTACGACATTAGCATCGCGAAGGTTTTGGAGAAATCGCGCTTCTTTAATAAGAGATTTCTTAGTTTCTTTGTCAGCACTTATCAAGTTTTTAACAACGACTTTGCTTTCGTCAGTAAGCTTCGCCCGGAAAACAACCGCAAATGCGCCGACTCCAATTTCCTCTTTATCGACCAAATTTTTGTATGAAAAAATAGGCAGTTCTCTAAAATCTAAATCGGATTTAGTCTGTCCGCACCAAGTTTCCGAAGAGCGACATTTTACTTTAATGAACACGCAGAATTATTTAGCTGTTTATTCCAACTTAATTTTACAGGGAGATTTTGCTACATCTCGGGAATTTCACTTGCACGTGACATTTATTACAGAACTACAGACGTATTTGGCTGTGTATTCCATCCAACTAATTTTACAGGGAGATTTTACTACATTTCGGGAATTTCACTTGCGATCGACAGCCGACAAGTCCATGTGCTTGCATAGCCAGCCGCTAAATTCCAATAATTGGGATTAGATATTATAATTTTGAAAACGGGTGTAATGTGCTCATTTCTGTAGATATTTTCCATTGTGACAAGAAAACCAATCATTTCCCGCCCTAGATTTGTGCTCTACATGCAGGTCATGCCGTCTTAATTACGGTTGAGGTCCTTAAGGGGCTAAGTGAGTTGACTCGCCTTGCAGAGTTGACTTGCAAATTGCGATTACATGTGTCGGGATGGCTCAAAAACGCATTAAGATTAAAAATGCACAACACTCGAAAAATCGTTGCAAAATTTTTATTAATATATAATGGTTTGTATATTGCATGTCAGTATGACTTCCTTACGGATAGAAGGAAGTTTTAGCCGCGATAATTTTGTTTAGTAGCTATTGGCCCCGATCGGTTTTTCGCTTTTCAATTTTACGATTTAGGTTTTCGTAAAATGTTTTAATTTTGCAGTCCAAAATGTTATTAAAGCGTGTATTGGAACATAAAACATCATTCATTTGCTATTTTGAGTTTCATGACTTATATTTGTTTACATTTTCAAGATTAAAATCACTCCCGTGCCCGAATTCAACTCACTTTGCAGGACAACTCGCCCATGTAAGCAGTGCCTTAAAATGTTATAATGATGATTACCAATGTTATGATTACCAATGTTATCCACGTTTTACCCTCATATCCGCGTTTTACCCTCTCATCCGCGTTTTACTGTCATATCCGTGTTTACCCTCTCGTGCGTCCGGACATCCGTCCGAGCATCCGTCCGGACATCCGTCCGTATCCGCGTTTTACCCTTACCTTGACGCGTCCGCCGTTTGTAAATTTATTATATGTAAATAATGGATTGGTGGCAAGTCCTTATTTAATTATATGTAAATAATGCGTTGCGGCGCTTATATGTAAAACACTTATATATATAAGCGCAGCACAATGCACTTCATTATATGTAAATAATAAATTTAAAAACGGTTTTTATTTATAAATAATGAGGCAAACATGTGTATTATTTATAAATAATGATGCTTGTGCAACTAATTATATAGATATAATGAAGATGTAAACGTCCATTATTTATAAATAAATATCTTGCTCTACACTCTTTATTTATAAATAATGAAAAATACGAACAAATATTCGCTAAATAATAGATTTACACTTGGCGCCCCATAGCACACAGCATTATCAAATATAACAATGCAGCCTGCACAGAGGATAATAATATATCGAATAATGCCGTTGGCCTCAGTGATTATCTATTAATTAAGTAATCAGAGATTAGTGAATTGCTTTCGAAGTGAGTTTTCAATTGTTAAGAGAATTGTTTTTCACCGGGGTGCTATAAATCGGAAAGCATATATTTAACAGCTGTGTGAAATTTAAAGCAATTTGATTGCATCAATCACACGAAAGTTAAACACACGTGCACCGCCCAAATTATATATATGCTGAACTTGACTTACCGTTTAAATATTCTGCAGAGTTTATGCAAATACAAGACCAAAAGTTGAAACAAACAATAATGTAATAATTTGGACATTTTATAGTGGATAACATGACTTTCTTCGTAGTACTGTCGTACGTCGCAGGCGCGATTCGTTTTGCTAAACGCGAGAACGAGGCAAATACCACAACCAAAAATCTGAAAAGGCACAGCATCCAGCCGTGACGTCACGACTAGGAAGCGTTCTCCTTCGTCGAACGCAATGATTCAATTGATAATTAAGTTAGAACGCTTTTAAAAGTTAAACGAACTCAGAACTATAAACCCTATTGCAATGTAAAATGCTAGCTTATTTACTTTATTTTTTATGTTAACAGTGACATGCTGAACAAATTGGTGCCGCAAGAAATGATCCCACTAAAGTCAGTGGACCAATGGCAAGAAGTAATCATGAATATTCAGTTTTAAATATCATACATTATTGGAAGCTATGCTGCACAAAATGCCTATCTCCTCATTCGTCTTTATAGGTTATTGAAAAAGCATTGTCCGAAAACGTCAGTAGTTTTGGCGACGATGCAAAGATCGAGTTTCTTAAAGAGCTTTCAAAGCGTCAAACATTCGGAACAGCGTTCTTCAGTGTTAAGGTACTTCTTTTCATGTTTTATCTATTTTAATTTACCCTTTTAAACAAATTAAACTGGTTTACTAAACTACATGTACTATATTTATACATCATGGCAGAACATTCAAAAATGTGTGTCCACCGTCATGCATTGTGCGTCAAAAACAATACAGCGGCCATTTTAGAAAAAGAAATATTAGTTTTAAGATGGTTCTTAAGCTAGGATTAACTATTATACAATAGAAATTAACAAAAATGTTTTACTAAATTATTATGACATTTTGCAGTAGTATGTAGCTATGTATTTATATATCATCGTCCAGGGACGTAGCCAGAACTTTCAAGGGGGGGGGGGGGGGGGAGCCCTGCAGATACTAATAACTATGATAGGTTCGATACGCCTATCGCGTTAAATACTAGGGAGGTTTAGCAAAGAGACGTGACGTCAATGCGACGTAAAATGCCGTGATTGCCCATCTCCAGATTTGCTCACGGCATTTCCACATCGTTTTTACCTCGCTTTGGCGTTGTCAAAGGCGTTGTGTCGTCTTTGCTAAACCTCTCTATTAACGAAAGGGGGGGGGGGGGGGAGCCGCGGCTTCCTCGGCTACGTCCCTGTCATGGTCAAGCATTGAGCTAATGCTACCACGACTTAGATCCGAGATCTTTTTGCTAAAGTCTGCGATCTTTTTTATGGCAAAATGGGTGAATCAGGCCAATGTTCTTCTGTAGTCAAAACAACATTGGATGTTTATCGCATTCTCTGTGCGAACATCGGGCACTAAATTTTGAATTTTCGCCAAGAAAATACGCGATTGAAATCTATTCGACGAATGTTCACAGTGGGAAAATTTCACAGATTTATCCACATCTTTACAAACTACGAAGGTGCTAAAATGTCAAACAATTTTTTGCAAGCAAACCTTTTTTCCCTTTTTTTGATAAAAAAACAATTACAACAAACATTAATTTTGCCATCAAAATGGCGGATTTTAGGACTGAGTGGTACATATGAGCGTGAGAAAGGCTATTTGGTAGATTTTCAAATGTATTTTTATGTATTTTTAGACGGACATGTTTGACGATGAGCCCGTTCTTCTCGCAGTACAAAAAGACGGCCTGGCTATTGTTAATGCAACTAATAAGGTAGGTGTGTAAGCAATAATATTATAAGCACAAATAAAAAAAATATCGTGTAGTTTGCGATCGTGTAGTTTGCATATTTATGAAAATTATGGCAAGTTCTATTAGGGTTTCCCTTGACTGACAGCTCTGATGTTATGAATGAGTAAAAACAACTTCAGTACAATCTCTACTGATATAGCGAGCTCTATGGGGCGTCTCATTCTTGAAAATTATGCAGTGTAATATATTTCTGACGTTTAAAAAAGTAGCCGTAAGGCAAAAAATGGGCCTATGCCTGAAAGCGAAATTGCACCAAAATGAGATGGAATTGCTGTTGGTTGTCTGAGTTTAGCTCAGAGTCAGGTCAGGGGCGTCATCATGGGAAAAGTCGTTCCCATGCATAGGGCAGTTGTTAACCTTTTTTCTGACTTCTATACGTTCTCTGGCAAAGCGTTAAAACAGTGTCTAGTTTTTGCATACTCTTTTTCAAAAAATAAATTCAACTGCAAAAATGGCCGGATAAAAAATCTGATGACTCTCAAATAAAATATTTTGTGTCGCATAATGCATTTTGTTGACTAAACTTCCAGGAACTTTAACATTAGCGGTCTTCTAATGCTGCATGCTTGTCAAATAAATGTGGGCAATATCATATACACAGCTGAAAAAATGTTCGGTGCCTAAGGCCTGTTGTGATTGTAAACGTCAAGTAAGGCTGGCAAGATTAAACCCTGCGCGAAGGGCTCACTTCAAAATTGACCACCTGCAATAAAAAAAGATACATGCATGTAATAGCAAAATGTATGAAGTATGAATAAAAATTAAATATCTGATTTAAAATATAACAAAATAATTTTATGCATTCCGTCTTGCTAAGTACCAAAATAATGCAATGTTAGCTTATCTTTGATGTTGCATTTACGCAGCTCGTTACTGGTCATGTATAAACGTATAATTATGCGTGTAAAATTTTCTGCCCAAGTTTGGGATAATTTGGGCTAGGGGTAAAATCCCCTAGCCATTTTATTATTAAAAATATTAACTTTAACAAAAATGATTTGACAATTAATTGTTTATATGTGTCAAAATTGTTTTGCCCAGTAAGATGAGGGCACAAATTACGCCATACTGCGTACACTCTAATGATGCACAATGGGGAGGAGGTGGGCTTTCAAAGTTTCTTGAACACTCGTTGTTCTTCTGTTGAGTTCAGCGACGACTGCTTTAGTCTCGTATGCATGATGTAGCTTTATAATAACTGTCCATAATTATCTAGGCTCCTCCTCGTCGGATACGTTGACAAAACTGCAACACCATTCCTTTCCATCTTTACACCTCTGGCTAATACTATTATATTCTTAACAGTATCTTAACACATTAATTTAACTATGTTCTTTATCCTCAAATAAATACAATCCGGAATGCATAAAATTCCTATTCGCAAGCAAATATTCTATATACACCTTGCAGACAATGATTGAAAGATACAGTTTCAGTGATGTTGAGAAGTGGACTAGTGGTGACCAGAAAATCACGATCAATCTGAAAGTAAACGGCGAGGGGAAAGAGTTGGAATTTGAAACAAATTTGGTACAGGAATTATATTTTTTGAAATTTAATTTCTTTTCACGTATTTTGTACACAGAGTTGGGTTGGTGCTTAACCCCCTTATTTTTGTGATACAATTTACATGAAATTCTAAATATACTACGTAGTTTTATTTTCTGATTTTCCTGGATTACCATTCTTAGATTACCTACATATCTAATTGATATATGATACACGATAACTTTCAACTGTGTTATCATGAATCATCAGGGTTTTCGCTAAAATTTATATTAAAATAGCATAACCGACCAACGCCCCTATTTGATCTTGGTCTTAAGTCCCACAAATTGTGATAATTTTTGACATTCAGAATTCAAACTCAAAATTCATAATAATTTTTGTTACAGTATTAAAGCTTAAACCAGCCAATGGTTTTGAGGGCCTTTGCAGACCAAAGTAAAGATTTCACTGACTTTAGGGGCGTAGCCAGTCTGACAATTTTGTCCCGCTATGCCGGTTTAATATTTTTTTCGAGACACAACGTAAATTTAATATCACACAGCTTTCGATTCGCGTAGGCTCGTTTTTAGCAGTGATGATCATGAGATTCGAGCTCACAGATCGAAAGCTTTGCGATGATAAAATCTATCTGGTGTTTCCACAAAATCATACTGAGGGTTTTACTTTTCCTTCTTGTAGGACTACCAGATTGACGATTTCCTCACAAGTTATATCTCGGCACATGGTTCAGACAATCGAGATATGACAGATGATATATAACACTCTTTGTTACATTTATCCGTGCTTCAAGCTTGATATTATAACATTAATGTTATATCTAAGTGCTAGCGCATTTAATAATGTTTTTATAACAAGACATATAAATTAACATTTTATATATATCCTGCAAGGGCGTCCTGGAAAAAGGGCAGCGGAAAATTGAATTATTCTTTCACAATATAATACAACACATATATTATTAGTATTTCGTAAGGGGCCGTTTATACATGATGTGGGCTAGCCAGGTTAACCGGTCTGATCTGTGTCACGAAATTTTTCCTCTTTCAAATTTTGACGAGAAACGACTTGAATTACCCAAAGACAAGTCTACAACTAGTAAACACTGTAGGGCATCTTTAAAGAGTTTGTCTTGAGAGGCATCACCCCCCCCCCCCTCCTCCCGTTTAATATGTAACCATAAAATGCAACCGAAAATACGTCACTATGTTTTATACCCCAGTTAAGGTTTTACCACACTTTGGAAACAAAGAACAGGGGGTCCATGAGGCGGGTTTGGTTCCCTGTTCTTTAGTCTCAAGGTCTTGTTAAATTACTTACAAGACAGTCTCCTAAAAGAGGCTTTGATACGTTGGATATGCCTTTCAAATTTACCTTAACGACACAGAATATGAACCAAAACAGAAGTCCCGCTTTTTTCAGAACCTTAGATGCTTTTGTCCCCACCAAATTGACATTTCATGAGGAAGTAAACCTGGGCCGGCATTCATTAATTTCCATCTATCAAACCGCTATAAATGCTCCGGAATCCTATATAACCACCCAACATTCGTTCATGATTTCATCTGAATCTGGGCCATGTTAACGTTGAAACTTGAAGTGAAGATCTGTGCCGCCATCTCCCAAGCAAATAAATTGATACGCCGAGCAACATGTGCAAACGGGCCACAGCCGATTAATCACTTGCGCGAGAATTTTGTGTATCATTGGTATTCTGTGTCTAGATAAGTCTTTAAGCTGCTGTAAGTTGCAGAAAAAAAATAATCAGACCGAATATTCAAGTTAGCCAGCCTCATGTAATCAACCCTTTAATAAGATTTGGTAGTAAATATGTAATAATATACCATTAATTAAGACACATGCAATGAACCGATTTATTATTTATAGTCGTTAAATATTTCAAGTCAATGTCATCAGTATACGCAAATTTTGTTTTTGTTGTTTAGTGGGTATTTTAATCTAGTAATATAATCCAGGTACTAATTATATCTACTTGTCCTAGTCTGGTGTTTATAAAATGCTATAAATTATTTTTGTCGTGTTATTCTAAGTTTGTAGCTATCCCAACTCGCCACCAGGTGTAGACAATGCTGGAAAGATAGGGATAAATACCAACCCAAAAGGATCAGGCTGCTTTGTAATTGGCCTTTGGAAACAAAAGTCGTCATTGTTTGAGATTCAAACCAATTTCTATAGTTTATTATCTTTCATTGTTATAACCCACCAGTCACAAAGCATGTTAGTATA
This sequence comes from Muricea muricata, assembly GCA_963855995.1. NCBI lineage: Eukaryota > Metazoa > Cnidaria > Anthozoa > Malacalcyonacea > Plexauridae > Muricea > Muricea muricata. The sequence continues at coordinate 27,416,019 of OY979718.1, read as the reverse complement.
GATTGGTGGCGACCCACAGGATGAAGAATATGCATGACCACGACTCGGAATCGAACTTATGCGTATCGGAATGTGGATCGCGGACAGACGTTGTGTGAGATAAGTGACAATGGACTGGTGACGAACTTAATTTTATAATAAGTAATTTATAACCAACTAACATTAATTATGACATTAACACGAATTAATTGACAAGGATTACACGATTCCGTATCTTGCGTAAAACCATGTTGTTACCCTGAGAATCCAGAATGCTAGCCCGATCAACACATATTCTGTTAAATGGTTCAGGACGGTTGCAGTATTTCAGAAATATTTCGGAAATGAGTTAGCTCGCAGTCTATCTTAGTTTTAGCACATGTGTAGTACATTAGACCACAGCGTGAAATTCCTTTCTTTTAGTTTTGTTCCTAAAAAACGAATCTTTCTAAACTTCTGAAATGTGTAAGGTTATAACATTAATATAAATCGAATTCTTGTTTCAAAAATTCCTTTGCAAAATGTTTAAACATTAGGGTTTTCAATTCTCTAATTTTCCTACTAAAACTACTATCAGATCAGTTAAAAAATATAAAGTTTTGGATTCAGTTATAACAAAAATAACCTGCATCATTAGAAAGTTTACAAAAATATAAATACAGAAAATTGAAATCGTTACAATGATTTTTGAATTCTCTATGAGTTTTGAGCTGTTGAAATGTGTTTTCTGCCTAGTACCTAGTCTTTTTAGCGGGACTTTTGCCTGTTTTTAATAATCACTTTAAAAATATAACCATTGAAATGTCCTATAAGTAGTGTTTTGTAACCTTTCTAATGATGCTGTTCATTTTTGCTTTAAACAAGTTTAAAATTTTGCACTTTAAGCTGTAGTAGGTTTAATACGACAAAACGAAAATGGGCACAAGACTATGCAGGGCTGTAACTAGAGCATTCATTGGGGGGGGGGGGGATATTTACCTATTTCTGTTCTGCCCAACGAATTCCTTTTTAAATCAGCCATTATTAGGGTACCTTCCAAGGCATTTTAAGACATTGCTAGCACATCTTATGTAATCACTAAGATAACCAAAAATTAATGTCTGAGTGACTTGCCAGGCACTCTGCCGAGAGTCCTCGTAAGATTGCATTTTTTAGAATTTAATTTGAAATAATTAAAGACTTTCATAGTACATGTATTAAACAAGATTCTTTTGTCATAATACCACCAACATATGGATGTTTTATTTTCAGGTACTTGCAAGTAAAGAAAATTTTAATAAAAGTGTATACAATACATAAATATATTGACCTGATAGCATCATTTAAATCAATTCTGTAGCACACTGCCTCAGTCTCCACGATATAATTTGTTAGAAACTTCAGACTATAACATATGTATTTCTGGAATTGGAATGTAAAATGTCTCGAATGTAAAATGAATGTAAATTGTATGAGATCCCACAAGCAAATAAATTATTTTGCACGAAATATCAGTATCTCAACATAGGTAGAAATAGAAAACCAAGGAAAGAAATCACAACGAATACTATTAGAATTAGGAACACATTTCCTAGACTCACTCCTTGATCATGGAATGACAGAGCCTATCAAAATTGGCCGACTTAAAACATTTCTGGAGCAATGTTTTGATAAAGAACCTTCCTGTCCCTTTTTGTTCACTATTACATGTTAAAAATTGTGTTTTGTATATACAATCATTTTCAAAAGTACTTGGGACACCAGCAATTTTTTATGAAAAATCAACGTACACCGTTGATATGTCTATAAAATCATAGTTAATAGAGTAGATGGTTTGGAAACTCATTAGAATAACAATATTACTCATTATTTATGTTGGTCAACGTTTATTCAAAAATATGGTTCTTCATCGTCACGTGTGTATTGTTTTTTTGCCAAGTCCACCAATAGGAGTTCTTAACTTACCCTATTGTTCAAGTCGCGGATGGCTAAATTTCCTAAAACGTTTCTATTGGTTAGTTAGGTGAAAATACAATACGCACGTGACAACGAAGGACCTCATTCCTGCATAAACCAGAACAAAAACATAGATAATGACTTATATTGTAGTTCTAATGAGTTTCCAAACCATCTAGCTCTATTAACTATGATAAAATCCATATTCCCATCCCCACCTCCCCAGTCAATGTTGGTTTCCCAACACCCTAACGCATAATATGTTATGCTAGGTGGGTAACAACATTGAGAAGGGGGCGCGGGGGAATGAATTATTTGTAAAAACTGAGAAATTTCTTCAAGTGTCCCAACACTTTTGAAAAAGATTGTAGATATTTCAGTAGAATTTGCGTTTGATTCTTGTGTAGAAATTTCTAAATTTCTTAAGAGTGGAAAGACAACAGAAAATGACGGAAACACGCTTTCAAAACTTCACCGCTTTACATCGCTCCTCGGTAAAGTTTCGCGGTGGAATTTGTCGTTTTAAAACATTTTGCATGAGAATCTTTGCATGTAAAACCTTCGTGCGGCTTAGATGTTTTAGCATACATGTTTTGTTGGCATATTCCGCTAGAAATTGAGTTTAAACGCCGTGTTTAAGTCGGCTCACGCTGCTTGCACCCAGCGGTATGACCCATGAGCACTGCGCCAACTTGTGACACCGAAAAAAAACCCAGAAACGGGGCAAATTAAAACTCCGCCTCGCCTGCGGCAGGCGGAGTAAAAATATGAAAAAACAACAACAATGAATTGACTGTCTTGGCCAGGATTTCTTGGTACAACTTTGTGTATTTCTACATGATATACGTTTTACCACCAAAATACAGAGTTTTGTGTAGTTTCGTGATTATGGAACGAATTCCTACTTCTATGCTATTGACAAATTTCACCCTGTGGTCTATATAACCCGGCGAGGAGCAGCGCCCAATTCTTTAGCAATTTCCAGTTTGTTATTTACGGGTTAATCTCAGCAGGGCTGTTAACTTGTATGGTCATTTTAGTGTCTCTAATGAGTTTCCAACGATTAAGCTCGTTTAATCCCTGTTTTAAAAAATGTCGAGATTTTGGGGTAAAATCCCTGAAGTGGCAACAACCGTAACCTGTGATCAAGCCTTTACTTAAATAAAGGCGTGATACAAATGTTATCAAAAGTCTGTGCCGTTACAACCAGATTTCGGTTGTAACTCTGATTGGCTTATTTCTAGCAAGAGTATCTTTGATTGGTTAAAGCTAATTACATAAGTTATATTTAGCCACTGTAACTATAATTAGATTGTTGCTTTTGTTGTAAACTGCTTTGAGGGTGGAACGCGACCGGATTAGGGATTGTATCAGGCTCTACTACATAGTATAGAGCATGATTGCAGGTGACAACAACCGGTGAATTCCAACAACAGTACGCTGAAAGTGAAAGTTGCCCCCTGCCCCCCGGTCCATAGACCCTCCCCAGGACTTTATGATTCGCAATGTGGCGCGCTTCTTTTATCGCCGTTCATGTTGTTTTTTCCTCAAGATAGTCAATAAAAACGTCGAAAGAATAAAAATTTAAAAGCAATTGACGGAGTTCTACAGCGAGTGGATTTCACCAGTGAAATTTTGCTGCGACCGAGCTATGGCTGACAAGTAAGTCAACTGAATTCAGAGTTAATACCAAGGCATAAACACTGTGTTTATTTGTAGATTTGATTGCAAAGTTAACATGAAAATGATGATGTTGTTAATATTATGATCCTTCAGATCATATAATAGATTTGCAACAAATCTCTAGTTTTATCTTATTGTATGGTTATTGGGAATTTTTTTAATGACAATCGACAATTGTTAATATATATATACATAGACGATTAAGACGAAGGAAATTGACACATGTTTGCCAAATTGTCATTTTGCTTTGATCAAATCCATCAACTCTATTCTACTATCTTGGCCATAAAGCGTGGAACGATCAATAATTTTGTGCATTTTAAAAGCCCCCCCCCCCCCCCCCATTTAATGCTGCTACGACATAAATATTTTCGTAGGGAAACTGAAGCAAAAATATACACTTAACCCAATAGACTATGAGAAAGCAACCTTGCATGTGTGGAGTGCAGAGGCTAAAAAAAGTTATGTGAGAAAACTGTGAATTTGCAGTTCGCTTGTCATTTCCTGACTGGAAAGCTGGAAAATATTGTGGCGGAGATTTATGAAATTTAATAGGAAATATATAGAAGACATCAAAATTGTGCAGCCAAGATATCCTCCCCACAGTACAAACTTTCTAATCTTTGGTGATTTGAGCTGCAAATTCTGGTGGGATTTGCTCATTCTGACAGGGTGAACAAGTTTGCTTGCTACAGAGATTTGTTTTGAGGTCAATGATGAAAAGACATTCACCTATTTACCCTTTTCTATCATTTTGAAGTCTGATGTTCCCATGTAAACATGTCTTAGAATGGGGGACAAAGGTTTGGCAAATGCTGTGTAATTCTAAGGTTGTGCATGGCTATAAACAAGGGTGATGGCTGCCAGAGCACCAGCAATTATTCTGAGGGTTACAGCTGGTAACTTTTCGTCAAATATCAGTTCAACATTAATAACATGTAACTATAAATCTGCATCATCGCCGGTTAATTTCTTTTTACAACTGCCTGCTGGTTGACTCTAACCAGCTACCAGTAATGCTGAAAGCCCTGGTTACCCCAGTCAAGATGTCTGGCTAAATAAATTTTTGCTTAGATATATAATGTACCCAAGCCTGGACTTATGAAATGTAATATCTTGAAATTTCGGCATTGATTCCAGTTTCTAGCTGCAATTTTAGTAATTTTGCAAGATTAATCCTACAGCTGAGCTCAGGAGCAAGTTTCTTGAAAAAAGAAGTTTCATGTTAAGGGAAAAGTCAGCATCCCCCCCTTCCCCATTTCAGCTTCATGCTCCCTGTCACTGGCATTTTATTGATAATTGTGTCATCAAAATTTGGCACCATTCAGTCTGGAGCAGACGACTGGCTGGTGTGACTACAAATGACTCGTCATAATAGTGAATTGTAATTGAAATTCGCATCAATTGGTATGTGGCAAAATTTTGCTGACATGAAGATTGCAAAGTGCTTATCATACCAGCTGCCGTAAATAAGTAATTGGTCAACAAATACTTAATGCAAATTGTAGAAATAAAATGTAGCCGATTTTTGCATCAACACCATGATATGTAGTACTATTGTTTTCTGTTACACATAGCTCAATAAGAAAAAAATGTATGTTAACAGCCTAAACTTTGCATGAAGTCTGCAATTGCTAATGCAAAATGGAGATTATGATGAATTCATGATCATGGCAATTTTCTACATGCCTCCTTTCTGCTTTGGATATCTCAAGGCATTCTCCCCTCCTCCCCCCTCCCACCCACTGGGTGTCTGACATTTTTATGTGGGGCATGGTCTTTCTGGAATTGCCTAATTGGATTCTTTGGTATATTGCTTTGAAAAGTTTTACATGCAATTTTCATCAGCTCTTTATGAAATCAGTGTAATTAATTTGCACAGTGCCACTTCCCAATTACTTTGAGGCTGCAATTTCCTAATTTGGGTCATCCAAAAAGAGTTGTATTATAAATATTCAATTAAAACTGTTTTCGCATGTGATAATAGACCAAGGGGCGGGTTGTATCAAAGGCGTTTAGCGTAAACGGTGGATAAGTGAAATTTAAAAATCTCTTTTACACCTAGCACGGAACAGAAATTATGAGTTAAGTAGAATAAATACTTAGTTTTATATATAGTTGTTCTTCTCAGGTCAAATAACTTTAGCTGGTTTGTTTATACAACATGCAAACTTGTTTTATATTTTTGACTTATCCACCGTTTAAGCTAAATGCCTTTGATACAACCGGCCCCAGCACAGTAACTGTGTATCTTTCACATGAGTAAATAAGACAATATTCCTTTCAATAAGTAATGTAATATTCCTTTCAATATTCCTCTTTAGCCTCGCTTAGATTTATGAAATAATATAAAATTTTTAATCTTGTTTTTATATGGATTTGCTGTATTTTACACGATGTCTAATCATTAGTAATGCCTGAACCTAAATATTTTGAAAGTGCTCCAAGCTATGCTGTTCTAAAAACCTTTACCAGCAGACAATTTAATAAAGTATAAGAAAAAACATACTCCAAAGAACAATGTCTTGTAAACTCAAGATATGAGCTGTTAACAACAAGACAACAGTTTTATGGTTGTCTTGTTGTTAATAGCTCATATCTTGAGTTTGCAAGATGTTGTTCTTTGGAGTATGTTTTTTCTTATTCTATGCTGCTCTAATTGTTAAATGTGGGGAGTGACATTTTGAAGACACAGTCATGTAATAGAATTGGAAGGGGGCGTGCCCCTAGACCGAGAAGCAAATGTGGAACACGTTCAGATAAAATTTTTCCAAAAATTAGTTAAACACGGATTTTCTTTACTTCTGGTTAACATCCTACTGATGGTCCCTCACTACTTTATTTATCATAAATATTTATTTATTTATTTATTTATTTATTTATTTAACTTTGCCAATGAACAAACAGCACATTACGTTCACAAATATAGACAATTGGCAGGGTACACGCTACAGCTTGCGCCAATTACAGCGGCCCTCTATATAAATATGGTACAACAAACAATAAAACTAATAACAACACGAGATTTCACAGGACAGATTACGACACTTGTTACAGGACAAACATACAGATTTCCATGTTCTTGGATCATCTACATCGAAAACGTTTTTAACAGCTAGTTGGTAATATTTATAAAGACCAGATTTAAACTGGGTTAAGCTGATGTTAATGCCTGTCAGTTCCTTTGGCAGGATATTCCAAAGTCTGGTTGTTCTGTTCAAATATGATCTTTGGTATGTGGTGGTCTTGCATCGGTTTGTCGAAAATGCTAAATGATCAGTGTCGGATGATCTGGTTTCTCTTCTGTTATTATTTGTAGTTGATGGTAGTAAGTTAGTGTCAACGCTTACATGACCATGTATATTAGTTTGTAGAATAAAACAATGTCTAAGAACTCATGCCAATAACATAATGGAATAAGGTCTAACAATAAGAGCCGTTGTTGGTAGGTGGTGTCACAGCGGAAGGGTAGGTCTAACACATACTTTGTCGCACGTCGTTGAGTTCTTTCTGCCTGTTTGATTAAAGTTACAGTTTGCGGCGCCCAAATTTGTGATCCGTACCATAGCTGGGAACGAACAAGAGATAAATATAGCGTGCGACGAATAGCAATGTCTTTGATGTTTAGTGTTGCTCTTCGTACAAACCCTAAAGCTTTAGTTGCTTTGGTGCACTGGTATTCGACGTGCCTAGACCACGTTAAGTCAGATGACGTTAAAATTCCTAGATCACGCTTACGGTCTGAGCATTCTAAGATAGTATGATGTAGCTTATATGGATGAACGATTTTGTTGCGTTTACGAGTGACTCTCAACACTTTGCATTTACTGGGATTTAGTCCCAAGTTAATGCTCGTGGAAATCTTTTCGAATTTTGTCAGGTCATCCTGTAGAGCTGATGCGTCCGAGCTAGATTCGATGGTTTTAAAAATCTTAGTATCATCAGCAAATGTAGCAATTTTTGACTTTGTCACTACATCGGGAAGATGGTTTTCATATAAGAGGAACAACAAAGGACCAAGAATTGACCCTTGTGGTACACCTGATGTTACTGGAACTGGTCGAGATGTTGCTCCAAGAACGGTAGTTTGCTGGTATCGATTTGTCAGATAGGAAACAAACCATTTTAGAATATGGCCCCCAAACCCGAATTCACGAAGACGACGAATTAGTTCAGCGTGACTTACTCTATCAAAAGCCCTTGACATGTCTAAATACAGTACATCAATTTGCTTACCACGGTAATATGTATGACTTTGCTTGTTTGACAATGGGTATTGCCACTTTATTTTCCATTGAAGGACTACAATGCCTATAGTATATTATTTTCCCTAAGTCGTAGACTTAAGATGTGAAGTTCTTTGTTAGTTTGTTCAATATTCTCGGTGGATTGTAAAACGCGTTGAAAAAAGCCCGGACACAAATTTACAGGAAGAAAATTTTGCATGAGTGGCACTACATGTGTTTGAAAAAAGCCCCCTTTTTAATACATAAAGCACATTTCGTGTAAAAAACTTTTTATCGTACCTCATCTTAAACTGTAAGCAGCCCCAAAGGAAAGAAGAGATTGCTGAAATGCAGACAGCACGACACAGGAAGAGATGAAATACGTGTTGCACTCACAGCGCAAAATTCCCATTGGTCAAAATCGACGTGTCTGACAATGAAATCAGATACGTAATGCTAGCAGCGGTCGACTAGTATTGCGTGTCTGATTTGATTGACTGACTCGACCGTTGGGAATTTTACGTTGTGTAAATATGCAACGCGTATTCAATTTCTTCCCCTGTTGTTTGCAGTCCCTACTTTCGCTAACCACTTTTCGTTTGGGAATGCTCGCATTCTCACCTCATCTTTATTTGCGCTTCAAGGTTTCTTTCAGTATTTTTTCTTGCGCCGTTTTTTTTGTGGAGACGAGTCAATTTAGGTGAACTGCTGGGAGTCTGAAATGGCTGCCCCTTAAGTAGTTGACGGGGGGGGGGGGTATTGTTTGAAATGAAAAGAGTAAGTCGCGGTCAAGTGGTAGTTTTTCTTGTATTGTAAAGTGACTTCTAGCCATGTTTCCTTAATTCTCAGGTACCCATTAATTTCTATCGGTGGCGAATTTAACCAAAACAACTTCATTTGAACTGCGCCCCCTTAGTTTCAAAACTCGATCGAAGATTGAGTTTTTGTGGCCGTTCCACGGTACTAAAATTTCCCGGACAAAACCCCCAGGAAATGCTGATGCTAATCTGAAAGCGATGAAGAGATTATCATATATAGTTGGATCACTTGGATGTTTCGTGAATGTTGAAAACTTTTTTAGCTTCTGCTCACCAAAAAACTCGCTGGTCCTTCACAATTTTGACCAGGACAAAAAAATCATTCCGTACAAAATCGTCCAGCAAAAAAAATCGTCCAGTGAATATCGTCCATGAAAGATCATCCAATAACTATCAAATGATACCATAATTACAAGATTCAAGTCATAAAGTAAAACCCTCCTGTCTGATCTAATGTAAATAGGTGCGTCAACAGCCTTCGAACTGAAAGAAAGTCTAAACTCTGCTCAATTGAAACAAACCGTTTTAAAAACTCCTTCGCACCTAGTCAACTAACTGAAGTATTGTTGTAATTTTTGCGCGTATTAAAAGGTAGTATATGAGGTAATCGGTAGTTTAATTTCACGCGTGTTTTTAATGTTTCCCAGCTGTGAAACTTTGAAAACATGCACCTTCAAGTATATACATACACAACTACACAAGTAAATGTTTTGTTCTTATTAATAAGATGAAACATCTCAGCTTAATAGGTCAATTCATTTTTGCCCTTCATATAATATTTTCATCATATTTTAGTATTTTTGCCCTCCATATGATTAAGTGTTAATTTTTTAGGGGTTTTTTATAATAGCATAATTAATGAACTGTAATTTAGTATAGTATAAAGAATTTTTTTTTGCATATATTGTAAATCATTTATACTTCAGCTATTTTGCTGCAATGTTTGATTAGTGAACTAATCTATCTAATTGTTCTTTATTTCTTATCGGTAGACGGAAACTCCATGGTGCTGTTGTGACACACGAGGGGAAGAGCCCTGCCCAAAAGGCAAACGGCAAGGTTGACAAGGAAGAATCACCAAGTACTAGTAGCGAGACCGACACCGCTGATCAGGAAGATCGTGGTAAAGAGTTCTTGAAGGCGTATTTCTCGTCAGATGCCGACAATTCAACATTAACCGCCTCACTGCTGGCTCAGGTTAGCGCGGACGACCCATCAGTGGCAGCATCACTCGGGCTGCTTTACGACTACTATGTTCAAGAATCTGCGCAGTCACCAACATCGCCCAATTCCGAAAGGTATTTGCGGGGTTAGGGTTTGTTGCTTTTGCATGGTATTCCTGCCGAAATGGGGAATTCACTGTGTTCTACAGTGTGTCTCAGAAAAATGTCACTTAAACGAAAATGTAAACAGAATCATAAAAGTCGAATTTTATAACGGTGTTTTTTTTTTGTATTGACTAGCATTGCTGTTAATGTGAAGAGCATTCATCAAGGCATCACAGAAATATTACCTTTTGATCTTAAACCATGATTTTTCTCACGATTTTTCGACATGTGAGTGTGGCAAAATGGAGATCAACGTAAACCATGGTATAAAAGGAAATATAGCTGCTTTTCATTGTAACTTTTCCTAAAATTAAGTTTTTGACATGCAGAGTTTATGCAAATGCATTTCATTTTGCTCGTCTTACGATTCGAGCATTTTTGAAGCATAAATAAAAACCTTTATTTCTCTTAATGAATCTATAGACGTTCTCTGGCTTAAATATTATTTATTAACAAGCTTTCGGCTGCCAGTCTGCAGCCTTCAACGGGTTATATTAAAATGGATATGAACAGACGCCTAAAGATACTATTACATATACACATGGTGTAAAATTACATATAGAAGGGAAAAAACCATCGCTAAGTTACGTCTATATCAACTGCAGTATGGAATGAAAGCGATCGCCATTTCACATGTGCAGTGCACAGCATCCAAGCTAGGTGCCTAGGTGCACAACTTAGTGCACAAACTAGCTTGGTCACTCTTGGTGCACAACTTAGTGCACAAAGCTCAAGCTGTAAAATTACAAAAGAAGTTGCTTGAGTTGGTGTACATTTTGTGCACCAACTGTGCAAGATTATTTCGCATATTTTATTTACAGTTGTATCAAAACTAAATATTTAAGTAATGAACCTCGTTGCTTACACAAAGTAGCTATTACTTAATTTGTTGTCGCTGAATACTAGGATAGTTGCCGCAATTCTTCTGAACAAGCCTGTTTTATTTAAATTTTTGAAAAATTTGTGTGATCGAAATTTAAATCAATTGAATGGCATAGTTTCTGTATTTATTGGAAGTCTTTTTGATTTTGACTGACTGGCAATGATTTGTTGATGTTAAAGTTTAAGTATGAAATCTTCCGGACTCGAAGAACTGGGCGAACATGAACAAATGGTGGAGAAATCAAAAATTTAGTCTCGGCAAGTAGCAATATAGCACAAGTCCGTACATTATTTAATATTGATTTATCATAGTTTGATTTAACATCGGCCAACCGCTAGCGACGCACAAATGAATAATTTGATGTGTACGGGCTACCTTAAAACTCCCTCCCCTGGCAAAGTAACAGACGTTTGAAATTTCAAAAATTGTTCACGGTGCACAACTTCAGTCACTCAGAACCCTGTGCAGTGCACAAAAATTTAACATTCTATACTGGTAATCAACTACAGAAATATCCGAAAGTAATTATTGTAGCAAGAATCTGTATTGTTCTGGCAAATGTTTGGCATTATTATCTGCATTGATGGTAATAGCAGTGTGCCATGACTCCAATGTTCCTCTGTGTCGAAAATTTGCCCGGTCAATGACTTTGCAATTGGCAAAGTCGATTGCGTGGTCGTTATCTCACGCGTGTTTAGCTATGTTAGAGCCAACTTTTTAACGTTTTTAATATGTTCTTTCTTCCTTGTTTCTAATGATCTGCCCGTTTCTACAATGTACTTCCATGAGCAATCAGCACAATTAATTTGATAAACAACGTTCATTTGTTTTTCTTCGGATGGTCGGTCTTTGGGTGACGGAAGCATTTGGTTGAGTGTCCGTAGAGGTTTTGAAATGACTTTGATGTCGTAATGTTTGAGAAGTCGTTTGAGAGGTTCTGTTAAGCCTCTAATGTGCGGTAGAACGGCATATTCTTTCGTGCTTGGCTCTACGCTTTCAAGGAACACTCGAACTAATTCTTCTTGTGATGGTGTTACGTCTTGTGTCAACATTCGTTTCCTTTCAACCTCTCGTATAGAATTTCTTGGATAGCCATTTGTAAGTAAGGCATCAATAACGTGCTTGCTTTCCGCTTGTTTTCCTTCGTTTGTGTTTGGTAATGTCGCTGCCAGATGTAAAAGGGATAATGCTGTGCTGGCCTTATGATTTAAGAACATATTAGAAAAGTTAAAAAATGCAGAGTTGGCTCTAACATAGCTAAGCACCCGTGGGATAAAACGACTACGCAATCGACTTTGCCAATTGCAAAGTCATTGACCGGGCAAATTTTCAACGCAGAGGAACATTGGAATCATGGCACACTGCTATTACCATCAATGCAGATAATAATGCCAAACATTTGCCAGAACAATACAGATTCTTGTCACAATGATTACTTTCGGATATTTCTGTAGTTGATATAGACGTTACCTAGCGATGGATTTTTCCCTTCTATATGTAATTTTACACCGTGTCTATATGTAATAGTATCTTTAGGCGTCTGTTCATATCCATTTTAATATAACCCGTTGAAGGCTGCAGACTGGCAGCCGAAAGCTTGTTAATAAATAATATTTAAACCAGAGAACGTTTACAGATTCATTATGTTTAATCCTGGTTACGCATCTAGCACTTTATTTCTCTGTTGTATCTAAAGAAAAGAAGCCGATATTTACAGGGAGACTGGGTAACATTTAGAACTTCATGGTTTCATCAATTCTTTTACCTGTACGCTTATTTCAAGCAAAAGTAATTTTATTGACTTTTCTGAGACACATTATAGTATTCATCCATGATTTGAACGGTTTGCTAAATCAGAAATTGCTGTTAAGGGGTTTAACAAAACCACAATCAATGGCCTCCAACCGGTTGAACTTCCCAACCGTCGATTCTATTAACTGGTTTTGAAAGCATGCAGTAGCACTCTACTTTAAATTTGAAAGTTATATTTTTTTACTTTCAGTGAAGGTGTTTTAGGTCACGAGCCAGATGTTCTAAATCACGAGGTACGGTGTCTATGTGTTTCACAGCAAAAATTGTTGCAATATTGATGTTTTGCCGCCAACATTGTTCACAGTTGTGTTCGGTCTCGTTAGGCTCGATTCATGCTCAAACAATCGAACTTGTTGACAACCAGGAAAAATGTTGGAGCAAAACAATGCTGTATACTATTTTAATGTAAGGTCTTCGTTCACTGTTAAAATCAACCACACAATTGGTCAAAATCGATCACTTGTGTTTTTGTTACCTGGCATCAAGGAGTCGTTTCTGTGCATTATTGACAATAACTTATAAAAACTTGCGTTATTCTTTCAAAATGGCTTCAAAATACGCAGAAGGCAATGAAATGAAGACGAAATTAATCAGATTGTGCTTGAGACACTTCTTAAAAAAAAAACTTTAAACTGTAGAAATTACGGTAACCACTGAGTAATTTTAGAAAATACAAAACAATGGACACTCCATAGATCGAAATAATCTTATTATTTTGCCATGATATAACCAACCGCCTTTGTAGACATTGCCCTCCTTACCTCCAAAAGTGCCTAGTATTGGACTTATATGGCAAACTCGTGACTGGACTCTGGGCTGGAATATGGACTTTGGATATGGGCTATGGACTGGAATATGGACTTTCTCGTTCTGTAGCACATCGCTCGTTCTTTAAAATATTTACAATCGTCTGTAAATTGTAATTTACAATAACACCAGGAAATCCAGAAAATCTTGAAAGTCGAAGTCCAAAGTCCATAGTCCAATCCAAAGTGCGGCCCAGTGTTTGCCATAAGCCCTAATGGCTCCTGCCATAAAAATAGCAGATATAGAATGCGTATTCGTTCACGAATCATGTTTTTACGTTCACTTTTTGCTAGAAAAGATTTATGAAAAAAATTCCAAATTTCCAAATAAACCCTTGTAAAATTTGTTGTTGATAAACTGGCCCCAAGAGCGCAACAAACACTTGCCCCGGAAGTCCTTGCCACATGAGATTAAAACGAGCCAACATGCACTTTGATATCGGCCATTTTGTGAAGACATTTTTTGTAATGAGACCTGATAGGAGTACTAAGCATTCTGTGTTTATTGTTTCTTTGCTTGCACTGGACGTCTTCATGGACTCCAGTCAACAGCCTTTTCTTGCTTTACTTGAGTTGTGACGTACATGTACTTGATCCCATTTTAGTCTGTAGCGGTTGTCCATTCCAATGTGCCGGAAATGAAACGACGCAGTGACGGGGATACACCAAGGTTGGTATATAATATATATATACAGCGTTTAGAAAAAATAGAAATCCGAACTGTCTGCTGAGGATTATACCTACGGTAATAGTGATTTTTTTTAGAGATTGTCCTAAATTTCCGTAGAGAAGGACCTCCATTTAAAAGCTAATTTATCAAATTCAATTTGGCTGCAAACTAGTTTATCAATTTGACAGCTCTGAATGCTTAGAATTGATGATCCGTTGATATTTAATAGAGCTAGATGGTTTGGAAACTCATTAGAGTTACAATGCAAATCATTGCCTATGTTTTTGTTTTGGGTTAGGCAGAAATAAGGTCCTTCGTCGTCACGTGTGTATTGTATTCTTGCCTGATTAACCAATAACAACGTTTTTGGAAAGTTAGCCATCTACGACGTGAACAGTCGGGTAATTCAAGAATTTGTATTGGTGGATATGGCAAAAACACAATACACACGTGAGGATGAAGGACCATATTTTTGCATTAAGTTTCACCAACATAGATAATGATTTATATTGTTATTCTAATCAGTTTTCAAACCATTTACTCTATTAACTATGGTTCGAGTGACAAGAGCTTGTAATGTCGTAATTAGTATTATATGGACAAAAATTACACAAAGAATCTCAACGAAAACAAAACGTTATTTTATGGCGAGCGTATGAAACCTTTGTAGCTATAAGCGTATGATTACAGAATTTAAAAACATCCAAAACAACGTTAAGATTTAAAAAAATGAAAAGCTCTATCAAGCTTTAACATTTATATTACTCCTAAACGGACGAAAATACGTATTCAGCTTTCTTTTTCTACAGCTAACACAAACTTCGTGACGATATTTTGATATTTTACGCGCAAATGACGACAAAAGAGCAAATCAATGTACATATGAAAAAAAAATAAAAAACTTGTTTTGGCAGAAACTATAAGCAGCGACGGACTTAATGATGTAGATTTCGTCAATGGTCGCTTGTTGTTAACAACACAACTCGCTCTGAAAATCGTGAAAACCATTTGGGTTTTTTTTCTTATCTTTTTTTGAAGGATATTCAGACCTCTAAATTACACGAGATCAATTGTACCATCACTCATCATTAATGAACATATTAATGACATGTAACATAGTGCGATGGAAAATTCAAGTTCATGACCATTCCGGAGAAGGGGCATAACCAGGGGGCCTTGATATTTTAAGAAAGTTTTATCAATAATACCCTCTCAAGAGCGTCGGAAGAGTGGAATTTTTGGAAAACTCTCACTCTCTGAACCGATAATTCTGTACATCTATCAATGATGAATATATTTAATTTCTCGTGACTGATGCTGGGATTTGCGCACCATAAGTGTGAAGCAATTATAGCAGTGAAATGAATACAATAGGTTGTGGCTAATTTCAAGTTTAGAGTTAACTTTTCACACATCCCCATATGTATGTAATATTTTGGTATAAATTTAGGAGGGCAGTGAGCAGACCATCTAAGTCCAGACCATCAACTTCTACGTCTGTCGAGGTAAATTATATGTCGTATAATTTGAATAAGTTCAATGGAGGTGATACAATTGATATGTATTGAAGATGGATAGCACATCTATTGATGGTTTTTGAAGTACGTCATTTTTTTTAGACTTGTGGTCATGTTGGATGGCCCCTCTTGAGCAGCAATGCTATAGATTTCTATTACAGGATGTATAGTTTTCATTTTAAAATTTAAAAAAACGTTTTAAGTTAACGTTTCTTTTCTAACAGAAACAACGATTCCCTCCATGAATGGGGCCATTCAACATGGCCGCCGATCTCAAAGTATGACGTGTTTCCGGCTTCAATTTTCGTATCGTTTTGTATTACGATGCACTATCCAGTCTTAGTATATGATCTTCGTTCACTGTACACAATCCACGCATGCGATTGGTCAAAGTCAATCACGTGTCTTTTTGGTACCTGGCAACAACGAATCTTGTGAGTGCAGTATTGACAGTAACCCACGGAAAACGTGCATTATTCATTCAAAATGTCTTCAAATTTTGCACAAAGCAATAAAATGAAAACAAAATTAATCAAATTAATCATAAAACACGCTCTGAAAGTACGAAAAGACAAACAAAGTGGAGTATTGCAATATTTACTGGTAAATAAACTAAGCAAAGACGTAGGCGTACTGTATTTAAATTAGTGCAAGCAGTGAACTCAGATCATATATTAAAAGTGTTAGAGACAGTCAAGTGTTAGAAACTGTCAAGTTTATTCTATGCTTTTCTAAGCTATGGTATATGGCATGACACGACATGGTGTCGTGAGGCATGGTACATGATATAATGATTGGCTAATTACATGAGGGGCGAGGTGATGTCAGTTTTATGGCTCGAGGGACGATATCATATTTTGTCTCGAACGAGGAACAAAATATGATATCGTAACGAGGGCGATAAAACTGATATTACCGAGTCTCCTATGTGATAACCTATTTATCACATATTTGTACCTTTATCAGGGCCATTCAGTGGCGAAAATCAGATGATGTTTTCAAAATATTAATCATTTGAATTCCCAATGAGGCAAAATCATTGTAAAAAATACGTTAAACTTGTGGAATTTTATAAAAACAAACTGAGAATAACTTATCTTTTAACAGCTGCAAATATCTTTCTATTATTTGCCTTGTATCAGAACATATTTTAGTTACTTTAATTCTATTTTCACTACCGATCCTTCATTCGGACGCCACTGTTTGGGACGAAAAAAAGCAATATCACGGGTCATATAATTTTTATGTTTCCCTTTTTTCGCCCTTATGAAGGCACAAGTACGTGATACGGCATGATATTTAAGAAATATAAAACATTTTCCGTGTTGATATACAGTTATATCAACACGAGTGGAAATTGGAAAAACGAGAAATTGTGTTTTCACACAATTTCGAGTTTTTCCAATTTTCACGAGTGTTGATATAACTCTGATATAACTGTATATCAATACGGAAAAAATGTGTTATATTTCTTTTATAATATAGCACAAAGAACTTCAACAGAAGAGTGGCGGCAATTTTCCGTGTTGACATAGAGTTATATCAACACGGCTCTTAGCCAATCAGCGTTCAGAATTTACAAATGCTATATTATAAATGTAATGTGAGATGAGTGGGATGAGATGGGGCAGCGTGCTTTGTGTGGTACTCTAGTGTATGATATAGTGTTTTATAGTTGTAAAACTGCGGCCATCTTTATTCCTCAGGCATTACGCTATCCAATTGTCAAGCAGCAGACGAGGTAAATTGCGTTGTTGTAAAAAGTTCAGTTGAAATATGATTATTTTGTATCAGTTGAAATATGATTAGCATAAAGATATCGTTGAAATAAGATTATTTTTCGAAGACTGCAGACTGGCAATCGAAAGCTCGTGTTGAAATAAAATTTTTCGATCAGAGAACGTTTCAGAACCTTTGTTATTAACCCAGGTCGCGCATCTAGCATGTTTAATCCATGAACCCTTAATATGCTTGCTATTCAAATACATATATATATGACCAGCAAGCAAAAAATTAAAATATTTGCATAACAGAATGCGGACGTACAGTAATACATACAGTAGTTTGTTTTAATCTTGCTTTGTCATTTTCTAACCGTCATCATGCAGTATACTTCATGCACTTACAGTATGAGACTCATAATTGGATTTTGTTCGTGTAAACAAATGCGCTGTGAGTCAGTATAGTTTTTCACAACCCGATTTATCCGCCATTTTCGGCTACAGCCTCTTGTTCGACTGCCCATGACGATGTACAATACCAGACTAGTACAATCAAGCAAAATACAATATTACACATGTTATAGTATTTTATTTAATTAGAACCGATGGAAGTTTAAAAGCCGAGAAAAACAATCACAAAGTGTGACCATTCCCACTGGCCAGTACATGACGAGTGAAATAAAAATAGGCCGGTTATTGGCCCGTGAGCGCCGTTATAATTTTGTTCGTGGTACACCGGAGCAATCATTGCAGTTTCAGGTTTATAAATCTCTTATAGTTATCTTCATTTTCTCTTCCAGTCCTTCAGATTGCAGGAAGAAAAGCGACGGGCAGTCATCTGCGGTTGTAAGCTCTGTCTCGCCTGCGTCTTCCAGTGATGCTTCACCATTAGTTCATCGAGGGGAGGTAAAGTGTTGCTAACGCAGAAAGGTTATACATGTATATATATATATATATATATATATATATATATATATATATATATATATATATATATATATAAATATATATATATAAATATATATATATATATATATATATATATATATATATATATATATATATATATATATATATATATATATATATATATATATATATATATATATATATAGATATATATATAGATATATAGAATATAAACAATTTGTGAATCATGTATAGACACAGTGCTCAATACAATAGTAAAGCAAATAAGAATAAGAAATATATATATATATATATATATAAATATATATATATATATATATATATATATAAATATATATATATATATATATATATATATATATATATATATATATATATATATATATATATATATATATATATATATATATATATATTTATTTATTCGACTTTCCTAAAGAATCTTACATCTATCGGTAAATCGTTACACGGTGTTTCACGCCTTTAGGCAATCATCAGACGAATTTAATGATTACATTCAATTGTAGTTCTTGATTTTATAGTGCACTACGTGGTTACGTTGGAAGATTAATTACAATGTTATTAATAAATAATATCGGGGGGGGGGTTCCTTTAAAATTGCAACGGAGGAATTTGTTTTGATGACGACAGTTCGAAAGAATTTCCGGTCTTTTGTTCAGTAGGTTTCCTTCTTCATAGAAAATTATGTGGTATTTTTCTGAAAGACAAAGCTGGCATGTTCTTGTTCCATTTTTGTAGGGCGGTGATATGTCTAAAATTGACCATTGAGTTGCACAAGATCTTCAACAGGAACAATGTTAAAGTCATTGAAAACTCTTTCGAACTGTCGTCAGATTTGATTGGAAATTCTTTCGAACTGTCGTCATCAAAACAAATTCATCCTTTGCAATTTTAAAGAAAAAAGTCGGACAGTTGACGCTTAATGGCGCTTAATGGAATTATAATTAATCTTCCAGCGTAACCGCGGAGTGAACTATGAATACAAGAACTACAATTGAATGTAATCAGCCGTCTGATGATTGCCTAAAGGCATGAAACACCGTTTAACGATTTACCGACAGTTGTAAAACTCTTTAGAAAAGTTGAATAAATATATTGCTCTGATATCTGGCATCGAGAGGTGAGTACAGTAAAAATATCTTTTTAAAAAAATATCGTTATTTGTTTGCTATAGGGATTTAACTATGCTTGCTACGAACCTTCTGTCAAACCACAGACACTTTTTGCAGCGCGAGAAAAGTAAGTTAAATACACTGTTTGTTTTACAAAAGCTCAAATCGATTTATACGAACGCATACAACCGCTCTTGCTTATATTAGTCTCATTAAAAAGCTTACAGTACCTTCCCAACAAGCAGCTAGGCGTGCTCCTCGTATGCTCGAATTTTGAAGGCGGGATATGCATGAGCTATTCCGGAAATTTTGGGAAAGCAGAAGAAGCTGAAAACTTCTGCTTCAAAAACGTGTGCGTACGACAGTTTATCGCGGTTCTAAATCTTGTGTACGTTCATGATTAGATATCAGACGTTCGTTAAACTTCGTTATTTTCATACGCTTGCGACGTAAAATCCTGACGGCGAGTTATACAAACATGCACTTGCGATGGGCAAAACTGTCACTTGGAAACCTTTGTACAAAACGGTCGTTTCGCATGCAGTTAAGTGGGAGCAATATATAATATTACAAGATGTATTATTTCTGAAGTGCGGAATTGAAAACACATATTTGTGTTTCGCAATTAAGGTATTGTTTCACACTCGAAGCACCGTCATCGATCATCCAAAGAAGAGGAGAAGACACTTTGACATATTTAAATAAAGGTGAGGCATACTATTTTATTCACTAAATTACAAACGGATGTTGCATCTTCCCGAATATAGAGGGAATCATGCATTTTGTAATGGTGTTGAGCGCCATATTCTTTAGGAAATGTACAAGTCAATATGAGAAAGGGATGTTCCGAATCCTAATAGCGGTATCTGGTACGATTTGGACATCTGGCACAATCTATTATCTGGGTAAAATTTGGCAGATAGTACTGTGACATATTTTACCACAAGGATCAAATAGAAAAGTTGACTGCATCCGGTTCAAAAATTATAGGAAGAGACGATGTTTGTATGAAGACACAAAAAGATTTTTGTAAATAGCGAGATGATTGGCAGATAGTGCTGTTGTCATGTTGTTAACAGCTCATACCTTGAGTTTACAAGATGTTGGTCTTCGGAGTATGTTTTTCTTATATTTTATTAAATTGTCTGCTGGGAAAGGTTTTTGTTGCTTTCCCTTTTGTATAACAAATATGTGTCGCCATGCAAAACTGTTAGAAATTTAAAATGACAGATATTAAAAAGCGTGAAAGTCCTGTTTACTGTTCATAAACCTGTAAAACGAAGTTCAGGACTATTGAACTTCTCATGCAGATGCGAAGTTTTGAACACCTTGCCTAGCCATCTCGCTCATGCATTGTTTAATTGTTTGATTGGACGTTTTTACTAAAAGACTTTCCCAATTCTTTTTCAGGCCAATTTTATTCAATTAATTTCGAAGCAAATCCGTCCGAATCAGCTTCTGCTGAAAATACTAAAGTCATGGTATGTAGTGTATTTCGTAGCCAGACAGTCGTCCATAAAAGATTAGATCAAATCCCTGTAATTACTGAAGACTTTAATAGATACCTCAGAAATCGGGGCACATAAAATGTTCAGAAATGAGAGGAAACCTTCGAAATTTGCGCTTGCTTTTTATCCCCAAAATAGTTGTATTGCAATGTATAACGAAAGAAAATATTTGATAGATTTATTGAGCTAACCCAAGGAGAAGGAATGTGGATGGGACTCATATAGTCCCATGCGTTACGTGTATATTAATAATGGTAATTGCACTGAGTGGAGTGCAGCTTGGTCTGAACTCAAACGCGTCATTACAAAATGATTTCTGTAATTTATTACTCTGCTCAAAACCTATTTGCGTAATTATAAACTATTAATAATAAAAAGATGGCTGTTTGACTTGTCTAGATAAGTTGTAGTGGAACATTGTATTCTCGCTAGTATTCTCTGCCCCTAAAGTATCAACCTTCTGAGTGTTTTTGAACAATTCTTGCATAAGATAACGGTAGGGTCGACATGCTTCCATGCATATCGTTATTGCTGTGCATGAATTGTAGTTAATGGGGCTAATTATAATTGAGCGCAAATTCGATTTTGCAGCAGGGATAATTGTAATTGCATTATTGCACGGTGAACCTAACTTACAAAAATGAACACGTAACTCATGCACTTTCTTTTGTAGTCGATGTTACACTTGGTTTTTCGTGATGAAAAAGATCCGCATGTGGAAATTCAACATTGGCGATACTGGCATGCTCAACAGGCAAACCCCCAGCAGAGAGCATTTGATATAGGTAAGACCATCTATATACACATATCATACATACTTATTTTATTAAGCCGTACTCAATCAAAAGTGGTGCATGACTGGAAAAGACGGTTAAAACGCTGATGTTGCTGTCTTCATTTCTGATGTTACATCCGTGATACGGCCAGACATGCTTTACGTTGAAACCCTGTATAACCTCACTTTACAACCGATCCGAACGTTGTATTCCAATGAAATTACTGGTTACAACGTTTGATAATTCCAATAGTTACTGGAATTGTCATTTCATGCATATAAAATGAACCGTGACCCAAACCCCAACCCTAACCCTAACCGTGATAATCCCAATAATTTATTGGATACAATAATTTTATTGGGATACAACGTTCGGATCGGGTGCACTTTAAGTATATTTCAGGACCTAATTTACCTATTTCAAACAAAAACGGCAACGCCTAAGCAACTATCGACTTTTGGCTATAACAAAGATGAAAACCGACAAAATGTGTTGGGGTTTTTTTTTTGTTTTTTTTTCTTTTTTTGTTGTTGTATTCCCAAATAATCACCTATGAAATCATACTAAAACAATTATTCGCCTCAGGTTCGGTGGTTTTTGTTAAATGAAACTTTGACTTGTCTTCGCCCCTACTCAACAATAATCACTCAGCCTTCGGCGAAAAATTGTTAATTATTTCTGTTTCTATATTTATATTGATATTTTGTAAAGGGCCCACTGTAATTGGTGTTAAGCTGTTGTGGTATCCCGGCTTCTTTAATGCAATTATTGTATGATGTTTGGAAGCGAAGCACAATAAATAAATAAATAAATAAATGAACTGAGTTATACGTTTTCATTACTTTAAATGTTTTCAAAATGCTTTAATGTATCAAAGCTTTTAACCACCAAGAAATGGAAAAAGGAAAACAAGACTAATGTTTTGTGTAGGACAAGTAGGTCAGTGGGGTTGAAGTGCACTGGTGATAAAAACAATACACCGATTGCAAATATGGCGTCAGTTACACGAAAGCGGGGCTTCTCGGTAGCAACCGTTGCTAAGGGCGAAACAGTTGATATTTGAATACTTCGAGAAGTTTGTTTGTGTTGGATTGCAAAAAAAAAACCAATATGGATAGACCGATAGAGACTTGGCATGTACCTGTGTACCAAAACTGTGCACCAAAGAAAAGGAACTCACCTGGAATTGCTTGTACTCGTAATTCTGCGGCCAAGGTACCACCCACTCAAGCAGAAGTTAAAAACTTTGAGGCTAGTTTACAAGACATAAACAAAGCATATGGCTTAAGTTTCTACATGAATGTAAATGAAAACAAGGTTCCAAGAAGGTTGGGTCCAGCACCTCTAGGTGGTTATCTAAGCTATCAACTAGCCCCAACTGGAGGAAATTTTGAAGTCTACTGTAATGTAGATTTATCTGACAATTGTACTGATATTAATTTGTCAGTTTACCCACCTTTTCCATTATCCTTACACTGCCCGGATTTTACCATTACCCAAAGCTCCAAAGAACACCAACCTTTACTTGACTCTTTACAAGTGAATGAAGCTGAAGCGGTAGTTATTAAACGGGAAACAATTTTGCAGCACAGTAGTAGTAGATGGTGGGATGAAAAAAGCATAGAATAACAGCTTCACGGTTTAGAGACGTACTGCGCTGCAAATCGGTTAGCTTTAAATTTCTCAAGGAGCTGTATATAAAGAAGAGAGACAGATTAACTCAAGTAACCTACCAGCACCATTAAGGCATGGGATTGAAAATGAAAGTAGGACTTTAGAAAGATATGAGAGTTACCTGAAAAACCACTGTTACCCATTCAAGACATTCCCTTCTGGATTTGTAGTTAACCCAGCTTACCCATTTCTGGGATGTTCTCCTGATGCTAAAGTTCTTGATGAAGCATAGAAAGATTGCCCATTTGGAATAATTGAAATCAAGTGTCCATATAAACACAGAGGTGTTACTGGTGTGACTGCTTGTAATGGAGATAAAGATTTTCACTTGGAAATTAAGAACGGCTTTCCTGTGCTAAAAACCAGTCACAGATATTACAGTCAAGTGCAAGGTCAACTAGGCATTACTGGTTCAAAATGGTGTGATTTCATTACATACACTTTCAAGGAGATGGTTATTGAGAGAATTATATTTGATGTAGATACCTTTATTAGCATGCTGTTAAGGTTAGAAAAATTCTTCTTTGTACGTGCTGATAAGTATGCCCAACAACAAAACTCAATCACACAGGACAGAACATCTTCTGATATGGCTGTTACATCTGAATAGGCTGACAGACAACACAGGCTTAGCACTGTCATGTAATTTTAAACATAGTGCAGTGTTGTGGTGGAGTGTTATCATAGTTGTTAAATATATAAAAAATTAAACTGATGGGAGTGTCTTGTGAGGAAACCTTATAATCAAACTTTAATTGTTAGAAAAATTGAAAAAAATTTTACGATTATTTAATGAAAAAGAGTAATTAAGTTTTTTTCTTTGCACATAATATGCTTATGTCCAATAATACATTTAATGATAAAGAACAGAGTATGTCCTCAAGCAAGTTCTTGTTTTTATACAAAAAAATGGTCATATAGTACAGTACAGACCGACATGAGTCATCAACCAGTATTTACAGGCTATTCAAATGTACACTTCTGCTTCGAAAATAATTGGATTTTCTACGTTTGTCAGCATTGCACAAACAGTCCACATTTGATTAAGACTGCCTGCTAATGACAGTGGAATAACTTGATTAAAAATTTGAAAATTTTTCACCTTATTAATAGCTCTTTCCACATGAATTCGCTCAGAAGCGATTTCTTGAGTTGCAATTACTTCAGAGGGCTCTTGTTGACTTCTGGAACCAACAAATGGAGGAATATTCAGACCAACTTTAAGAGGTTCTAGAATATCAGCTATTGTAAATCCCTTGTCAGCCATGACAATGTTACCAGGACAAAAAGGCAACTTGAGAAGTCCTGATCGTATTGTTAATTCTCTGTCAGAAATGCTACCAGAATATAATTGGGAAATAAAAATAATGTGGCAACTTGGGGCAATTCCAACAAGCCCTTTGAATGTTCTGTGGCTTTTGTATGACGAGTAGGTTTCACTGTGTAAGATTAGAGAAGAGGGCATCTGCTGACACTTTATTTCTGTTGCATCAATAATAACTCTTGTTTTAGGATATTTATCTTTGATGGACTGGGGCATTACTTTGTCAATAGTGTCTCTGTCTGGCCAGATGTTAAGGCAACCAAACTTCAAATACATAAAATTTATCCATGAAGTACAAATTCTATTTACAGTAGAGACATGGACATCAAATCTATGTGCCAAATCAAGCTCAAACAGAGCGAGTCTCATTCGTACAAGCACCATAAAAAACTCATTTAACATACCGAGTTTACGTCGCGTGCTAGGTTTGTTTCCACTGTACTCCTGGCTTCTTGAATTAGGTCCACAAGACTGCATCTCGTGGTCAACCGTATTGACGTACACAATATTTTCACCATTTTCACCAGGGTTCAGAAAATTAAAACATGCAATTAGAGTTTCATAATTAGGAAATCCCTTATAAAAACAAATGTCTGAACTTGACTCCCTGAATCTCTCTATTGCAAACTGCTTTATGATCAATTCTTCTACTCTTTGGGGGAGATCGTTGTTTTTTTCTTCGAGTTGCTTTATGCATTTTTTCAAATCATTTTCATTTGGTGGTACCCTTGATTGTAGCTGGACATCCATTTCATCTTCGAATGGCATTGCCAATGGACGTTTATTTGCATCTTGTGATGGAATCTCAAACGGTCTCTTTCTGGGTGATTTTCGTTTTGGAGAAGGATTAGACCACGCAAATATCGAAGGAATCGCTTCATCTTTAAGTGTTCGGCGACCAGTTAAACCTTTTTTAAAATCATTCGCTTTAAAATGCAAAGAGAGCATATCTTTGTTCGCTCTGTGATGCGAAAATTCGGCGATACATTTCTCCTTATTTTCACAAGCCACAACTAATGTATCAAACAACACAATCACATTAGTTAAACCTTGCAGAAAGTAATGTATTAACTAAGTTATATATTACCATAATTACTTTACCCTGTGAGTAGAGCCTTATTTTCATTTGTTTTCTATGTACTTACTTTTAAGTGACTTGGATTCTTAAAAGGTAGACTGTGAAAAGTCACTTTGCGTCCATCTGCATCTACCCTGTATCCTGACTTGCTACACAACGGTACACAACAGTTATCTGGCATTTTTTTATGCTAATCCAACTAACAATTAAAAAATGACAACGTTACGCCCATGAAAGAAAGCCAGCAAAAATATTAGATCAAAATTTCTTAGATATAAACATTCGATCGTTCGAATGTTTCGCCCTTAGCAACGGTTGCTACCGAAAAGCCTCGCTTTCGTGTAACTGACGCCATATTTGCAATCGGTGTATTACATAGTGTTATTAGTGTTTGTAATCTAAGCGGCCGAACAGGGTAGCAGAAATCAAAATACCAATGAGACTACACTTGGGTTGAACGGTGCGTGGATAAATGAACCCGATAGAATTTTTCGATAGATCAAATAGACAACGTGTGTACTTTTGAACGTAAATATATTAAATCTTTCGATGATAGAACAACCAAATAGGTGACTGAACGTAGTGTTTACAAACCAAGTTGTCTTAACTCGTTAATCGGAATCGGTTCGAGCTAAATAACGCGGCACAAAGAACTACTTAATACAGAACAATGAATCCCTATTTGCGTGATTATATCATGAAGCACGCAAGAGCTGTAAAAACATGCAAACTCATCGATAGGTGCTGATATTACTTATCTAAATATAACATGAAATAAGCCATTATTCCCTAAATTATTACGAATTAATTTCTACAAACTGGTTGAATACAATACAAAGAAAGATCAAATTGTACTTTAAATTTTGGTTTACACATGCCCCGTTGGCGTAATAAACCACTGCGAGCACGTAGAATGCGATGTAGATTGTCGTTAGATTTCGTTAATGGTAGACTTTTACCAAATGGATGTGTATCTTTACAATAATTACTCTCTTTTGCAAGCGTACTTTAGGATTGATCTTTCTTTGATCGCGCAATTTCACTTACTGATTTGAGCATGCACGCTACACCCCTTTTTAAAGCCTAATTAGCATAAT
Source organism: Muricea muricata (assembly GCA_963855995.1). Taxonomy (NCBI): domain Eukaryota; kingdom Metazoa; phylum Cnidaria; class Anthozoa; order Malacalcyonacea; family Plexauridae; genus Muricea; species Muricea muricata. The sequence continues at coordinate 27,389,121 of OY979718.1, read as the reverse complement.
TTGCGTTTATTATTAACGCACGCTGACGTCAGCATCTACGTTCGCGTTTCAAAACCAACAGTGTTACCATAGACTCGTAAGCATGCAAAATCATATATCCTAGCGGGGTGTATATCCCGCTAGGAGGCTGAAGGCCTTTTGGGTTGCATCTAAAGTGATTCTATAAGATTCTGGTCGTATCGCGGATTTCGTTTGCGCTCTGACCTGCGTTTCTTATTCCATTCCCTTGATTGTCCATAGTGGGAAACAGCATATGTAATATAACTTCAGTAAAAGAGTTCTCACCAGCGTCACTTTCCTGCTAGGTGTCAATTTGTAGGTACAGAAATGAATTCGTGATCATTCGGTGACATCTCAATCACGCCGTACATTGTAAACTTCATCTAACTTTCAATATAGAGAGATGCTTTTGATTGCTCAAGTTCCATGGATAATGATGTACTTTCTGAGTAAAGAGAAAACGTTCACGAAACACTTCGTTGCTGTTTTACGTCATTTCCTTAAAGCGCTATTTTTCTTCTTGTTTAGATCGTAAGTCATGCGCAAACATCGAAGATCGTGTCGACGAAGTTGCCTACAACGCGGCTGCCTTCTACTGGGATACGAAAGTCAATGCCAAGGTAGGGGCTGCTGTATGAGTAATCTGGTGCTTACTGTCTGCTAATGCAGATATTGGTGTTTGGCTCACTTTTCTTTGAATAGAGTAAAATTTATAGTTTATCGTGCAAGTTGTCCATCGTGCTCGCGCGGATTTCTGTGGAAAATATTTCAGGAAAAAGAATATTCTCTCTTGATTATGTACTTACGTTTTGATTTGTTTTTGTATTGTAATTATAGATTGTTTTGAGAATGAACTGTCTGAGCACTGATTTTTCGTCGCAGAAAGGTGTGAAGGTATGTCCATTGTAAAAGGTACGTCTCTTGTTTAGGGCCGTATATGTTTTACATGACGAAAAGCTATTTGCCACAGTAGATCATTTCTTAAAATGCGCGAGGTTGCATGATATTATAATACTGGTGGAGAATTGGGTTATACTTAGCCTAGCAACAAGGCTTCTCCCGTGGTGACTGAATCGGTTAGAACAGCCGGAGAAGGCCTAGCGAATTTTACCGACTTGGTTTTGTGTTGTAACTTGATACACATCAAAGCGCAAGATGATTCACGTATTTGCATGGTAACCCTTACCTGAAGTTGTCAGTACATGTACTTCATATGAGGTGTACAAAAACATCGGTATATCAAATCAATTAACCTGCAAACCTTGTCAAAATACTAATACCACCCTGAAATAGCAAGGCAAAAGCGATTACGCCGAGAAACAAGGCTGAGGTAGAAAATATCCCCATGTTTCGCCAACGAATGTACCCTTCTTTCATCCCGATTCTAACTATCGGTTAAATTATCGTGATCACATCAAAGAACAATACATCCATTCGTGCGCGAAGCAAGAGAATGTAACCGAAAGTTGTGCACCATATTATTCACGCAAATGTATATCGCTATTATGTGGTATCGAAATGGCGTCATGTTTGTGGATGGATAATTGTTATCTTTTGTCTATATTTAGGGAATTCCGTTGCATCTTCAAATCGATACCTACGAAGACATAGGCACAGATTCAGAACCCGTCCACCGAGCATTCTGTCAGATCAAGATATTCCGAGATAAAGTGAGTTACTTTAATTAAAGGGAAATGGCAACAAAAATAACGCCACTAACAAATACATGGTCGTTTTATGTGGTGTATGTATTATAGCATTGCGGTCAAGGCGAGTTAGATCATATGGTTAGATCAAGAGCAGGTTTATGCTCAAATCTGAATTTGGACAGAAACCCGAGAAAGCCGTTTTGGGTGGAAACATTACTGTTTCTTATTTAGGGTGCGGAGAGGAAGAACAAGGACGAATCAAGGAGTGCTGAGAAACGAATGCAGAAGTTAATGAAGCAAAACAGTTCGTTTACAGGTACTGCCACCTTGCTAATGTAACGAACGTTACGGCAAAGCTAGCTATGCCAACTGCATCTATGCTGATAAACGTGCTTCTAAGTGAGTGTATGAATAATGCAAGTCATCGAAAACTAACCATTCATGTTTTTGCCGTTTGTATATCAATTTTATAAGGGGAGAGAGACTATTGTCACTTATTCCTAATTTTAAGTTCAGAAAATTTTCGTCTGATCACCGGAGAAAAGCTATTTGAAGGTTTTGTTAAAGCTCACCCATGAGACATGTTCATGTTGACCTAACTTGGTATGACATTTTGCGGTTGTATGAGAATTTTCATACTCTTCTTAGATTCGCCCGCCACAATACCCCCGTCTGTATTTCAAACTCCTGCCAAGTTCACGAAGTTGACACCAACCACACCGCTGGGACCTAAACCAATACTGTTTAGTCCTAATGAGGTAAAGAAATTGCTACTGTATGTAGATATATGGTCTTGGATTCGGGGTGTGCGAAATCCTTCATTAGTGTTGAATTTAAAAATCCATGGGCGTTTGAAAAGCCCTTCAAAACACAAAACTGCCAGCAGTACACTGATGAAAAGTGCTTGACAGTCCTCATTTTAAAGCAATATCATGCAATATTTAAACAAGAACATTTATGTCTGTGCAACAATCGAATCACATTATTTTGACATCACTTAATTCCCTGTCTCATTGATGACTTTTCACTTCAGTGTTTCCATATTAACGAATCTGCTTTACAAAGTGCTACATTCCTTCATGCTGTCAAGTAAGTACAACGTTGTTTTGAAGATAAGGTTTTATCATTTGTTCGATTCATTTTGTAAGATGATGTCAGCAAAATATGGTAACTACGCCAGTGGTGCTGCCACTGAATGTGGGCAATACTATCTTGTTCTTGTTCTTTTCCCACAGTTTTTTGTTACCAACTCAAAGATTTATAGACATTCGTGGGATGCAATATTGAGGTGGTCCAACCTCGTACCCAGGTTTTCTTCTCTACGCTCCTCGCTGAAGGAAGAGACTTTGTTGAATCAGGTCACGTGGCTCCAAGATTTCGGGAGCCATTCGGCTATCCATTACTAGGGGAGGGTTCGTAAGTTATTTTGGTAAATCTAACTCGTGTTACACTTTTCATCAACTGTACGACTAAATTTACATAAATTAACAAGCTGGCTCCCAAGATCTGGGAGCCACGTGACCAGCATTCACCAGGGTCTTTTCCGTCATCGAGGAGCGTGGAGAAGAGGGCCTGGGTACGAGTTTGGATGAGATCGCCCCCTTGCCTCCCGTCACAGCCTCGTGAACGAATGTAAAATGATATCCAAATGATAACCAAAAGTACTCCTGTTGGTTGTGCAGTTACAAGCACACAAAACGAATAAGTTAATTACGAATAAGTTCAACGTTTTGAGCGAAAATCAGAACCAAGTCCTATTTTAGCGGTAAGGTAGCGGAGGGTCCCATGGTTTTGAAATGTGAGATTAATATTCATGGTTTTTTTAGAGAAAACGAGAACAAGCGACGATTAAAAGCCTCGCTGGATATCGCAAATGTAAGATTCATGTAGATATGTTTAAAAGATATTACTGTATTATATCTAGGTAATAATTCTGTCTCGAGACATAATCACTTGGAGCTACAAAGACCATATTTTGTAGCATGTTTCAAACATTCGCCTGGGCGTAGCGTTCAGGGTCTTTCATCTGAAAAGACATCACCTCGCCTTCGTACTCACCGGTTTGCTAAATATTTGCCAAGGCTTGGATTTCCTTTCATAATACTCCTTGGACTACAGATGTTTCAAGCTGTCCTCTAATATTCGTGCCAATTCTATCCATATAGCACTATACAAAGCTATGTAAAGATTTGCATCAGTTGCTTGTTGTCAAGTCGTTGAACACAAGGTTTTGCATCTGTAGCAACGTAGACATACATAAACTTAGACAGAAACAATGATTTGTTTTCAAACATGTTTTGAAACCGTCATATCTTGACAACTCTTTTGTTTAGGATGAACTTGCCGACCTTGAATTTATACCTCGAAACAAAGCTCAGAGGGTGCAAAGACCTCCACAACCTGGTAATATACGTTATTATTGCTCTACATGACATGTTCCCAAAGTGGTCTCATAAGTTGCATGTGAGATCACATAGATTTCACACATGTTCACGTGAATTACACACTTAATCACATATTTCCCACGTGTTCGCATGAATTTAACACGTTTTCACATAAATTTCACTCGTGTTCACATGAATTTAGCACGTGATCACATGATTTTGACACGTGATCACGCACATATCAGGATTATTTTAGGTGCATCATGAATTCATGTTATATTTTCAATTTATGGTATAATTGCAATCTGATTGACAGTAAAATTTCAGTATGCCCATTGAATCCGATCATGGCAGTGTGAGATAATGAGTGAGTTTGAACGATAGAAAGTGAGTGGGATATATAGGGATAAGAGGGTATGTAAAAACAATATTGCGGTGAGCAACACGTTGTGAGTGAGTTTATGCGTATTTTCTTGTAGTTTTTCTTATTAAACATTTAAATTACCCATCGTAGCTCGATTTGTTGTTAACCTACAACAGGACTGAATGGAATTTGAAACACTCGCAGTTCGTGCTTTGTCAGATATAAAATACCCGTCTGCGCCTCTCGTCTTACGCAGTGTCTGCTTCAGTGTTTTGTCGCTACGTGTTTGAAAGTCAAAGTAACGTTTCTGAAGCAATTGTCTTTTATTGTTACTTAGCTGTTACCATATACGTCAAGAAGGAAGAAGAAAAAGTTTACAATGCGTTAATGTTGGATTCTTTTGGTGTGATCGATCTCCGTGAAGCGGTATGTACCGTTCGATTGAGATATCTTTATCGTATATAGGCGTTCATTAGTTTTCATTATTATTTATTGAAAATATTTTAGGAGTTTTGATTGGTTAAGAGCTAAAGGTGAAATCGTCATATCCGCTTGGTAGTTGTCCAAATTTGGGGTTGAAAATAAATATACGACATTATGAGTCATTTCGTCGTATATTGAAAACAAATATACGACATCATGACTCATTTCGTCGTATATTGACTGACCTTTGTGAATCGACCTTTTGTCGTAATCTGACAATTGTTTTAAGAATTTTTTTCCGTAGTCTGATTGGCTTATTAAAGTTTTCGAACAATTTCATGCTGTTCCATTATTAGCAGCTTGTGCTTTCTTACTTACAAAGCAAGCGCTTAAACTGAGCTTAAAATATTTTCAAAAAATAATAAAACAATTCTTGAATTCGGTTCTCGCAGGATATGAGGAATTATTAAGGCCTCGGTTTGTGTTATCTGCCGAAGCCGAAGACTCTACCAATATAATATATTCAGAAACTATGATTTATGATTGTTTAAAAATCGATAATTTTACATGTGAAATTATCACAAATAATCTCGGATGTGAGATCATCAGTTTTATCAGTGCCCGAAATACCTTTAAAAACTCATTAATAATTCATGAGCAAAACACAAAGGAAATCATAGCCGTGAAGGAGTCTTTATAGGTGATAAAACACACGTGCATTTTTACAAAACTTTTGCCTCAAATTTCTTACAAGATCGGTATGAAATGGATCGTTTTTCAAGCTATATTTAAAATACTTGCAATTCGTGCTTTAAAAGCTCTCCTGCTCGTATATTAAATAGCATATAAAGTACTATACTTTATACAATAAGTGTTAAAAATCTGCGAGACTTGGTTTGGCGACATTCTGCTCCCAAAGTTGACAAAGGTTTTCTTTGATGATTTTTGGAAAATAAAGGGAATTTATACTGAGGAAGTTCTGCTGATAAATACTACATAACGTATTGTTTGTTGTAAAACAAAAAGTGCTCAATACCATTAAAAGTAGAGCGAATTAAAACAATAATAACTTATTAAAAATCGTAAAATACAGCCTTCGCTACACGATGTTTCACGTCTGATTTCACAGTTAGACATCTTCAGGCGACTAAAAAGAATACGTGCAAATAATTGTGTGCTTACGTCATGTCATTAACGGGAAATCAGCAAATATTATTTGGTCTATTCTGAAACATGTCACTCCACGTAAAGCTGGCGTTAAACGGTGCAACTTATGCCTGACTGAGAAACTACACTTAACGGTTTTGCTTACTCTTCTCTCCCGTACCCTATTCACGCTAAAATTGTCGCATTCGCCTAAATTAGTGGTATTTTACATTATTTACAATTTATATAAGTTAATAAGCAATTATTGAATGAGGTCTAGCAGGATATGATAACACAAACCGAGGCCTTAATAATTCCTCATATCCTGCGAAAACCGAACTCAATAATTCTTTTATCATTTTTTGAAAATATTTTGTACTCAGTTTAAACACTTGCTTTGTAAGTAAGAAGACACAAAAAGCCGCATAAATTATAGCGTCATGTCATATCTCGTTTCAATATACGACGAAATGAGTCATAATGTCGTATATTTGTTTTCAATATACGAAAAAATGGTTCATAATGTCGTATATTTATTTTCAACCCCAAATTTGGGCAACTACCAAGCGGATATGATGATTTCACCTTCAGCTCTTTACCAATCAAAACTCCTAAAATATTTTCAATAAATAATAATTACAATTAAATCTTCCCGCATTCCGATTGCGGCAGTTCGAGAACAGCTCAGATCGTTTATTGAAGACATTACGCAAGCAAACAATGATGTGTATTCGTTGGAAGTTAGGCGTGCAACACCGTGTAGCGATGGCTGTATTTTCAGATTAAGAGTTAATTATTATTGTTAGATACACTTCATACATTCCACTTCTATAAAATATTTCATTCTGATCAGGTTGCTCAGAAGTATGACATTCCGCCGGAAATGATAAAGGCTGTATACAAGAAAACCAAGAAGGGGTAAGTCACCTTAAGAAATGCTATGGCAATAGCGGCTCAGTTGTAGGAAGTTTTATTAGAAGTAAGCCATACATCGTTAATAATGTTTCCGGTTTGAATGGTTTTAATGTTTTCCAACTTCGAAACATTGTTGCATGTGGAAGGATCCGAAACGTTTGGCATTCAGATGTTTCGTAATTTACATTAGGAAAGTTCAAGCAGTTTTAAACGTCTAAACGACCGATCATTATTTAGGGTTTGGTTGAGGTTGAGCAGAAGATAGATAGAGTCGAAATGTTCACCCTGTCATTTTCTTTTGAGATAAAATTTCGCCGGCTACCCCACTGAATATCCCACCGTTATGCACCTATTTCATACGTAAAAACCCAAAAACCAAATATTTAGTGAAATCTCGTTGCCCAGATGCAGTGAAGCAATGTACTAGTTTTACTCCTTGAAGTGCTATCTGAATGTATTTCTGACTTCAAAGGGCGCTTGAAGCATACATTGTTGTAATCCGTAGTAAAAAAGTCTGTGTGATCACAATCGGTGATTGCTTGCATGTGATGTTCACATAGTTGAGATATGCCGTTTCGTTACATTTCTCTTTTTAAGCATCACTGATCATAACCTAACATGCAGGGTATAGTTCAGTTTTGACCTTCAAATCTTTACCTTCCCGCACCAGTTTTTATAAAGCGCCATGCATATCGTTCTTATTCTTAAATTCTCCTTTAATTTTGCTTTTCACACCGGCCCAAACCCTGTTTTAAGACGCTCACCAAAAAATGTTTGTCGCAAAAAGTTTTATAGTTCGCCCATACTTAGAAACATTGCCAAGACCAATATGAGGAAAATGTTTCTGCTTTTTCAAATTACCAATCATGGTAATTTTACCAGAAAGCTATACTCTTAGATGTAATTAGTTTACTGCACTGTATGTGCCTAATTCCACTATCAGTCTTCTCATATTTGTCCACAACTCTTTTTCCTAGTATCCTGGTTAACATGGACGATAGAATGGTAGAACAGTTTGTTGATGAAGATGACTTTATTATTAAGATAGATTTCGATAACCAGCTTGGGCATTTTGAACTTACCTTATTCTATTGATCGTCTCTGGGTAAACACCGGCAAAAACTCGATGTGCGTTAATGTCCATGCATGCATATTGGATGTTGTAGCTTGCTTTAGGTCAACTCCAGTAGGTCAACCTCACAAGATTTTATACGACCATTTAAAATGGACATACTGTAGATTTTCAAATTGTGTTAAAAAATCGTACGGTGAAGATCACAGCCTATTCCAGAAGCGATGCCTCTTTTCTGAGGAAATGAGCAATCAAGATTCCCATCTTCAAATTAGACTGCCTAACATTATAACATTTCGGGAGGTTTGCAAATTTTAAAATTTTGAACCCGGAGGAAGGTTTCGTTTGGAGTGACCTCATTTTACTCGTTACATTTACTGAGTAATTTATGGGTAATTTCAGTCGAGCTACAGCCCTCTTTTCTTTAACTAAGAATAGTTCGTTATTGTGTCATAAAATGACCAAAAACTGATATTAAGTAAGAAATGTGATGTACCTTATGTACATCACATTTCTAACTTATGCGAATTTGGTCTTCATGGTTGACAAATTAATTAAATTAGCGCGAAACAGAAAATATAAACACTACAACAAAAGGCTTAGTGCTAAACGAAAATTAATGATGGTAATAGAACAAATAGGAGTACAATTAATGCCAAAACCATAAGAGTGATTACAAAATCAACCGACCGCGCAGTGGTAGGTTGATTTGTAAATCTCGAGTATGGTTTGGCATTAATATCATTTTTCTTTGTTTACTCGATTCTGATTGGCTAAGAACTGTGCCAATTAATCATTAATCGGCATAGTGCGCCGATTAAAAATTAATCTAAAAACTAAAACTTAATCTATAAACTTGTTCTCGAAGTATTAATGAAAAATCTCACGCGTGTTTGGCGAAATGTTTATAATACCGTATAATATTGTAAACATTTCGCCAAACACGCGTGTGATTTTTCATTAATACTTCGAGGACCGTGTAATTTCCTATACTAATTGCACGACTTGATTCGTTCTATTACTTATTGATTATCTTCTGTAATCAAACGGTTTTCAAGAGGAAAAAAAGAAAACAAATTCATCCATTTTGAAAAATTTTACAGCAAAAAAGAAAACGAATTCATATTTTGTACCCTAAATGCTGATTGGCTAGTTGTAAATATTAGAGCGATGCGATTACAGCTCACAGAGGTGCGATTAATGCTCAAATTGCACTCCTGTAAACCAATGAAATTGCAGTATTCGCCACTGACTACAGAATATATATAGTTAAACAAGAAACTACCGCGGCTACATTGATGGAGCAGATCAAAATGTCAATATAATTATTTAGGCAAATGTACATATTGAAGTGCACACAGTTTAGCATGCGAACTGAAATAAGAGGCATACTGCTGTATTTTGACATTAAAAGAGTTGGTGTTGACGATAAATAAAAATTAGTTCATACTTTAAATTAACGGTGACGTAAATTAGCGCGAATTTTTAAAATCCCCGTTAGTACATTAAGGGCATCGTTAATTTCTAACAAAAAGGTATATTTTCTTTTTGGCTTATCGATAAGAATCTTTGAAGTTATTCTAATAACTCTGTGATAAATTTTTGCTTGCTTTCATTGTTTCTGAAATATCAAAGCTTTCCGACATCTTGTTTTAAAATTAGGTCTATTTTATCGACATCACAAGCAGTGTAGATTGTGTAAGTTTACTGCATGTCAATCAGTTAAATCCCAATGAAATTTTCCTGAACACTTCGCAATTTACACAAGTGGCATACACATACTCACGTACTTGGATTTTAAACATTTACTATGTTTGCTAGTGGCTAATTTGCTAGTTATAGAGTTACCTCAAACGTACTTAACAATGAGTCAATTAAAAGGAAATATATTTGTCATATCAATTTAAAAGAGCACATTTAACAAGATATATGGTTTGAATATTCGGCAAAAACACATTAAAACTCAATATCCATTGTTTGGTATGTTTAAATTAGTATCCGTCGCCATACTTACCTGTGTGGATGGTTAGGTGCAGAACAGGTTAGTTAAAGTCAGTTGATTTGTGTTACTTGGATTCGGGTCCGAGTCATGTGAATCCGTACAGCGAGGTCCTGACCACCGAAAACGTCTGCATCTGATCACACTAAACTGAGTTCGATGGAAGTTGAAGTACAACGTTAGGCTATATATTTATAAATCAATAAAGCAAAAAATTATTACAACTCTATTTTCCGCAGATTGCTAAGCAGCTAGCCTTCACTTTCCCTGAAATTTTTCTCCAAAAAACTTACAGGCGCGTCATTCATTATTTTCCAGCAAATTTTAATTTAAAATCCAAAGAGTTAGCCTTTTAACCGAAAACCCTAAGCGGTTAGCAGCCTGGCTTCTCGTTCGGAGAAGCACTTAAATCCCCTAGTTTGGCATGGCTAGGGGTGCGGCTGTGCTGCCTTCGAGCTACTTTCCCCAACAAATTCTAACCAATCGTAACCAATTATGGTATGGCCCACTTAGGGTATTTGAAGGGCTCCCTACGGAATTCATCGGGTAGTGATCGACTTGCTTAGGCACAGCATCGGGTTTCCTCGTCGGACGTCGCCAGGCAGGAATTCCCAAGTTAAATAAATTTTTCAGCGCGGGAGAGAGTAATGTCGTGCAGAAATGATCGTATCCTGCCTTTATTTCAAGGTAATATGCTTTATTGTCAGTAGTTGTAGAAGAGTATCTAGATCTATGGTATAGATAAATTTTGTGGACAATCATGTAAAATTTTGCGAAATATTTCCACATAGAAAGTTTGTATTTTGCACGTGAGAAAACCTTGGTCTTCAATACTTTGGTCGATTGAAGATCGATTGCCGAAGTAAAAACTGCAGTTCAGACGAAATCTACTGTCAGTTATCATATTTGTTGGTAAGGAAACTATAAGTAAGGTCTGAGCATATAAATTCTAGAAAAAAATTGTGAATGTTTGAGCTGTAATATGTTGCAAATTAAAGGAGCAGTGTCAGGCCATTTTGAGTAATTCTTACACCTCCAAATTTTGCATAAAACTAAAAAATAATGACTGCAAACACAAAATAAATCAATGACAAATGCAAAAAGTTTGTACAGGAGTACGGATGGTCATGACTAATCGAGGATTGAGTTGGATTGTATTTGACATTTTGAAAAGTTGTTGGCAAACAGCAAAGTTGGCGTCTGTTCCCGTCAATTTAAGTTAACAATCAACTTCACAGAACAAAGTAATTTAACTTTAATAGTGGATAATGTTAATAAGAACTAGATAAGAACTTTTCCTACCTAAGGTCCGTGCACATGGTGTCGTTTCCGAGCGTTTTCATTCCGAATTATTTCATAAATCTCCTGACTTGTTGACATAATTTAATAAAAACCAGCATAAACCTCGTCTAAGGACAAAAACTTAAAACTTCATGCGATGGAGTTTTCATAGCTCATCATTTTCATTTTGACTGTTGTGAAAATGCTCGGAAACGACCTCGTGTGCACATAGCCTAAGTTACTAGAGTTATCCTGTTAAATATTGAGTTGTCGTGTGGTGTGCCTGAATCAAAGGGTTCCATCCCCCTGCCCCCCCCCCTCCCTTTGATATATGGGGTGATATATGTGTATGGGTTTCTGGTGGCAAGGGTTAAACCACTTGCCTTTCTAAGCAGGATCTCGATGTGATTCAAATGCTGTCTTCATAAAAAATAGTATAAGTTTGTGCTCTGCCAAAAGTTGTAGGTCTTCCTTGGGTACTTTGGTTTCCTCCTTCAGGCAGGGGCATAACTCCTGGAGGGTGTAGGGGGCGTGACACCCCAAAGTTTATAAATGATGATTTTGTTGGGCAAATATCGATGACTGGTTGGGCAAATAGTACAGGAAAAAAATAAGGGTTTGACTAACTATAGTGGCACCTCAGCGGCAAGCAAGATGTCATTCATTGGTTTCATAGCAATCTAGATTGCACACCATAAATTTTTTACCCTTTCCATCGGACGAAATTAATTTTCACCCTCCCCCCTAAAGCTTATACCCTTGCTATTCTCCGGCCTACAGAGAAAGTTGACAGGTTGGGGTAGGTAATATGGGAAAACACTTACTGGTATTCAGACATGTCAAGTCAAATTTTAACTTGCTAATCTTTTATTTTGCCTTTTTGTTAGACCTACAGTGCATTGATAGTTCCAGAATTGCTTGTCCATCTGGTCCATTATAGGAACATGAACACTGTTGATGGAAATTGCAAAGAAAGGTCTCAATGTTTTTATTTTTATTATAAATTGAAGTGCTTCGAATATTGTACATGATTTTTCAAAATAAATGGCAATTTTTTTGTTTTATCCATCACCATAAAAGTTTTATCCATCATCCAAAAAAAGCATGTCATTTCAACATTATTTCATGTTTGTGCAACAATTGGGACAGTATAATTTTGGAATCAGTTTCATCCTCATGTAATTTTATCATTTTATGTGCCTGCATATTGTGAAAAGTCTTGTGTGGTCGAAGCATTTTTATCTCATGAAAGTCAAATAATGACGGACTGTTTTTTACAAAAGTTGAAATCTTGCTTTTAGTAATTTGAATTAATCTATGTGATCATATTTCTAAGACTTATTATGAAAACACATGCAAAAGGCCTTGGATTGTTAGTCTATTTGGAGTCTACTTGAATGCTGAAGAAGTCAAGTGTAGTCTCTGGTTTTCACTGGTTTGCTTACAAATTGGAAAGCATGTATAAATTTTTATCACTAAAATCTGTTCCAGTTAGGCATGTCCCACAAATCCAATTTTATTTTCTGCTGTCTTTGAACATCAAATAAAATGCAAATTAAGAATTAAATTGAAAGTTGTGAATAAAATTGCTTGTTACAGGTTATAATAGTAACCAGTAACTGTATTTATGTGCAGCAATAATCTTTTTCTAAAAGTTGTCCCAGAGAGAACTTGTAATAGATCTAAATGCATGTTTACCTCAATTCTGCCAAATTTATTTTTATGTGAGCATGTACAAAAACTACTTCAAAATTTGTTTCATTATAAAACAATTGAGTTTGTCATTATTTGACTTTGTAGTATGCTACTGTTTTATATGTTTATAGAGGAGATTGAAGTGCCGTATCAGAAACAAAAACATTTGTTATACCAAAATTTCAATATGTCTCTCAAATTTACAGTTTTTGTTTATTGCTCAGTTGTCTATCCACAGAAAATATGTTTCTACTTGATCTTTAAAAACAGTAAAAATTTTTCGTTAATCCATTGAAAATATTTTAAGAACATTAGTTTTGTTTCTAGGTTTGTCATCTCAATCTTCTTGTGTTTACTTAAGTTGACTTTGAGTGTTCATTTGAAAGCTTGGAAAGTTCATTTGAAAATCACAACAGTTCTAGATGTTATCACAGCATAATTTCAATATTATTTAGTGCAATTTCAGAATCTATTGATGTACACAAAACTTGAAAGTTGAAATTAAAAAACTTTGTAATATTTCATACCAATTTATCTTTAAAACAGACTATGTGATTTTATAGCAGAACTTTCCTCCTTTAAAATGAACTGGGTCAGGTCAAAATAAGTTAGTTGTCTTTACCTCATTGCAAAGTGGAACCTTTTTGGAATTGAGCTGAACTGAAGCAGTGCAACATACTTGATTTTGAGTGCAGATTGGTAAAGTGAAAGAAAATTACTTGTTGCCCAAAAAAGGGAAACCTGAACTAGACTAATAGTTTTTTAGGCTTTGTTTTGCATTGTACCAAAGAAAAGATGTGAAAAATACTTAAAAGAATATAACATGGTAGCTCCAACACATATAAGAAATACCAATTTAAAGTGATCCCAGATTTACACAGATAATCAAGAAGCATAAAAGTATAATATGGAATCTAATGGTTTTTCAAAGAATTTGCATTGATACTCAAGATAAGTTAGACCTCATCTGTACCAGAGTTCTTCATATGACACAGCTTTGAAACAATTATAAATTAAGTTAAGTATTTGGATGGTATTGGCATGAGAAATATAGTTTCTTAGACATCTTTCGTATTAAATAAAATGGTCTTGCATTGTGCAGGTGGAGAAAGATAATATATAACAATAAATAGTTCCAGACTTTGATTTGATAACAGTTATATTTTTATGATTGCAAGATATTTTCTTTCACTTTGAACTTTTCATATAGTCTGGTTGTGGTGAATTTATGTTCTATATAATTATATGCATTCCCTTTGCATCAATCAGTTCAAGGTTATTTTTCAAATAGTTCCACTTTGTAGCTGTAGTGTAGTAATAATAATGTAAGAAAACAAGTTTACATGGCTCTAAAACATGGTCTTTTCCACAAGTAAGTAAAGATAAATTTATACTTCAAAGATATATGTTTTTAACCTGACAATAATACCTTGAAAAATTTACTAATTTCAATCACTAAGAATTTTTATTTTGAATAGATTTCTTTTTTTTTCAATGTAAGACCAATCTTATATGTTTCAACTTTTTGTTTGGTGTCTTTCAATGTTAAGAACTACAATTTGATAAAAGAAAACAAAATGTTTTGTTCCGTTGAAAGTGATAATGATTTTGATTCGTAAAAATTGCTTCATCAGACTTGCAACAAACCATGAAAAATTGGTCCATTGTTCAGTAACTTCAGTAGCAGCAAGGTAGCCAAAACGTTGCTCTTCGTTATTGTTAACAATGAGACACATTTTTCTCTGTAGCATTTAGACTATAAAAATGGCAAACAAAGTTATAAATATCAGAGACGATTTTCAAACTCACTTCAACCAAATATTGATTATCGTAATTTGCACAGCTTGTTCTTGTGCACACATGAAGAAACAAGATGTTCAGTGGTGCACCGAGGCCATAACTTCAGCGAGTTGTTTACATAGAGACTCGACCATTTTCAATAAATTTTGTGACTCAATATTTGCATACTTTCGGTTTTATCAACAAATCTCACAAAATTAGAAATGTCTATGAGCTTATTAGTATTTTTGCTAAAAAGATTCTGTAAACTGTGATACAAGAATCAATTTTTATTCCAAGAAATTTAAATTTTATAAATTGCTTTTCAAAATATTTTGAAACTGTTTTATCAACTTTTCTTCTATTTATGTTTGGATTTTTTGTTTAAAAGATAAATTTGTCAATTTTTAATCAATTTGATATTGTCAGGTTAACAACAGAAAATACGAAATCAGAAAATATATGGCTCTGAAAGTTTAATTTTAAACCCATTCCAATTTGGCATTTTCTTATGATGTTTTGACGTTTGGAAGAGCTCTTTTCGCAGAACAAAAATATTTTCTAACGGCATCATATGCTTCGTTACATCCAACAAATAATCAAAATTATTCAGTCTTTTGTACATTTTTTATCTGAACGATAAGAAAACAAGCTCAATAAAATCGTATCTTTATTGGCAAGAGAGTCTCATATATCGCTAGCGGTCCATGTTACTGAAAGTCGTGAGTTCTAACTGGGTACTCCGGTTTCTTCTCACAAGGAATATTGGCAAGGTAGCTGAGCTCATAAAGATGTTACAGACCCTGAAAAACGTTCCCAACTGAACCTGTTGGAAACTCTTCGTCAACTTAAAAACTCTTACTAAAAACATCTCTTCTCTGAGATAAATTGCATGTACGAGTCACATATTTTCTTGGTAATTGTAAAACAACTTGGTATTTTATGTTGGGGGGAATTCTCTGTCAAGTTGGAGAAATTGCTCACTTCAGTTGTTTCATAATTATTTATATTTTGAAGTATAAAGATTTATCTTGAAAAACCATGCTTTTTAACATTGTGTTAACTCTTATGTTGAGCACAGTGTCAATTGTTCTATTTTTGCCTTGGTTTGTTTTCTTGTATTGTTATTGAATACGTACAATGTGTGATGATAGTTAATCTCTTTTTTATTGTTATTCAAATTGTAAGCTTTACTAATTCTTTTCAATAAATTGTTTACAAAACTTACATGTGGCCCCTTTTAATTAAAAATTCAATTCCCATGGGAATTGAAAAATTGAATAAAAAAAATCCCCTTACCCTGGCCAGCTCCCCAGGTGCTACTTCCACCTAAGTAGAAGTACTTGTACATTTAGTATAAGTACTTCTACTTAATCACAGTGAAAGTAGCACTCGGAGAGCTGGCCGGGGTGGAGAAAACCAACCTTGCAAATGCTAATGCAATTGCCAAGCTGATCTTCTCCAGAGAGCAGCCGCGCATATCTAACAAATGAAAACCACAAACATTAGTGACTTAAGTACTTAGCATGCAAATTTGAATCCCTTTGAAAATAACAAGTGCCTCCCACTGATCCTACCAACTGCCTACCTGCCTCAGTTCTAAGCTGTCTTCCTTTGTCCTAAACTTCTGCATTCCATTCGTTACTCTCACTTTCCTCACCATCGCACAGTCACTCGCAGCTGATAAACCCGCATGCACCACCACCACCCCGACTGCCGACCCAAATTCGAAAATTAAAAGAATTGAAATTTCGATAAAGTATGCATTGTGAATGTTATTTATTCGGATATTTTAGGCCAAACGTAAACAGAAAAGGTGAAAGGTTCTATATACAATCAGGTAAGCTTCCTACTTATCTTTATACATGAAATTTACAAAATCCGAAAATACATAAAACTTAACCGGCAATTTTGTTAAAAATTCTTATCACGACGTATACTAAAAATAATAAGAATTTACTTGGAATAAATAATTGCTCAGAATTTAGCTGTGGTTATTTTGCATAAAACATACTTTCTAAAATTTTAATTCCTTTATTTAAGCCTAACCCCATGCAACTTACACACGGCTCACACCCTCGCATTCCAAACATTTAGCTAATAAATTACGTTATAAACAAAAAAAGGAAATAAAAGGATAAATTACGTTATCTCTAGCTACTTAAACCCACTTAAACTGAGTATTTGATTGAGTTTTCAAACGTAAAACCTTAGCTGAATGGGCATGGGCATTTCGTTCTGTTAACTGTTCCGAAGTAAATAAAAACCTAATACTTGCCAAAGTCTAAGGCTGGGTCAAATAAACTTGAAAATGCAAAGAGATTGAGTAATTTGAAAATGTGAAACACAACTCAAGTTTTCTTCATTTAAGACTTTTTAAATCCTGTTGCCATGCAACTTAAGGTCCCTCTAGCTAGTACAGTTACTCTTGATATCTCAAAAGGATCAAAATAACTTTATTTTGCAATTCTCATGTTTACTTAACCGAAACGCCTTCATTCGCATGATACCTCGCAGCTGCTCTCAAACCACTTCTGTAAATGGCACACAAACAATGACCTAATTGTTCCATTGTTTCTGCTTACCAAATTAAAGCCAAAAGAACCAAGATACTTAACATACTTATAATCAAAGAGGATTCTTACCACACATCAAGTCACCACCATGAATTGACATATTACCATGAAAATGAATAAGCCGTATTCCCATGGGAATTTAAAATGCGAAAAAATAACCAATCTTACTGACCTCATGCATATATGAATATTTTAACAAAGAAATAGTATATTCCCTTGGGAATTAGAAAATTCATATTTTCTCGTTATTTTAAATCTATGCTAATAACTTCGTAATAAACTTAGACTAAACCAATGGTTAGAATGTTATTACTACAACTTATTTCTTCAAACTGATAATATTTTTGATTTTTTTTTATAACTCGATAATTGAAATACAACAAAAAAGTGCCATTTTGCAAGACTGCCAAACTCTTAGAATACTCTATGTGGTTTTATTTCATGAAAAGTATCAATTTAATCGTAATTTTTTCACACAATTTGTTTTTCACAACGACAAACGATAATTTTACTTAAAACAATAAAATTTACTTATATAGGAACAATAGAGTTTACCTAAAATCCTCTTTGATGTCTAAATAATAAGTATCTTGTTTTCTAACTTACGTTTGTATAATTTCCACTACTGTCATAATTGGAATGTCTAGCTTGCTTTCTCATTCTTGTGGATTGGACTTCTGTTTGGATTCTTATTCTTATTTTTGGCATTGCTCATTCTGGACTTTTCTTCTTGCGTACGCGTTTCATCCCATCCCATCACCTTTTGAAGTGAAAGGTGTGGAATAATTAGATAACGACAACCAATAATTTATAAACTACTTTATTGTAAAAAATCATATATACAAAGAAAAGAAACGTTTTGTGGTATTTGAAGTAGTTTAGAAATGTAAATTATTTTCCACAGCAGACGAAATTACTGTTTCTGTTAATACGAGGCCAAATTTCATAGTAATTTCCATTTCGAATCTATGTGAAGAATTATATTCACAATGGTGTGGAAATAACCACAAATCAATTAATTAATTCCGTATTCTACATGCGCGAATACTGCACAAACACTTTGATGTTAATATGTTCTCTGTGAATTTAAGTTTAAGGCTGTGTCAAATATGCAGAAGAATGAAAAGAGTATAAATCGTTTAAAAATGTGGAACACAACTCACGTTTTTTCCGTCAAGACTTATCTATAGGAATTTAAATCCCAACCGTTGTTACCAAGCAATTTCCTATCTCTAGTACTGTCCCAGTGTCTAGTATAGTTACTCTATATAGTTCAAAAGGATCAAAATATTTTGAAACTTTACCGCGATTATCATACTAATTGCATGGTACCTCACAGCTGCTCTTAAACCACATCCGTAATTGGCTTTAGTGTTCCTGCTTACCAAAACAAACCCGAAGCCACCAGATACTTATCATATTCATAATAAAAAAGCATTCTCATTGTAAAGCCATGTCTTCACCAAAATTTCACATATAAATTACAATGAAATCAAAACAAGCTATATTCCCATGGGAGATAGAATAAAAGTGTTGTCTTATTTCTTCGTTGTGGTAATGTAATGTATTGTAATGGGATGGTAAATTTAACCAATTTTGAAATATCACCACAACTTAGTATCATTACTTGAAACTGATTTTGTGAAACATTCAATCCAACATATTAAGTGACATTATGTAGGGAATTTCCTTGCATTATGTAGGGGATTTCCTTGCGTTAAGCTATTGTTTTTAAGGTATTGAACCCCCGATAATTGGAACCAACAAGATTTTCATTTTTGCAGGATTTTCACTCTCTTAGATTTTTTCTTTGAAAATTATTGATTTTAGTGTAGATTCAATATTACTTTTTTGACTCAGTTTGTTGCTTTTTCTTTGTTCTGAACGAGAAACCACAATTTTGTCCGAAAAGAAAATTAAATAATCTTTGCCCTCTAAATAGGAAGTGTCTTGTTTTCTACTGGCTTACATTTGTATGAATTCCACTGTCATCAGTAATTTGGAGCTTGCTTTCTCATTATTGTGGATTTGTTATTCTTTCGTGCATCCATTTATTCTGATTTGTTGATCCATGCCATCCAGGATCGTTCATTCTGGTCTTTTCTTCCTGCGTTTCTTCGCATCTTATCACCCTTTGAAAAGAAAGAAAGGAATAATTAGATAACAATTACGCATAATTTTTAGACTACTAAATGTACAAATTCCCATAAAACATGTACAAAACAAGGAAATGTTTTGTTGCATTTAAAGTAATTTGAGAATTTGATGCAATGATGCAAAATTTACGGTAATTCCCGTTAAGATACGTCTTGATTATTCATTAATGCGCAATCCTTCACAGTTTAAGGTTCGAAAATCCAAACAGAAATGAAACATATTGTGTTCATATACAGCTAAATGCATTAAGGAATTTACCGAGATTTAATGTTCTGCTTTGATTAAAAAGGTGTGCTGTGGTTTAAAGACTTATGCTTTTCAATACAGTATTTTTAAAAAAAGGAAAATAGCTTGGAAAGGTGTTATTAAAACTGCTCTCGTTGTTCACCCAAACAAGAAGCTTTTTCCTGGAGTTATTGTTCTACTAAGTCATGTACAGCTAATTCAGCAGTTTGATAAGGCTAAAGGTAAAAGCCGCGAGCGAAAAGTACGAAGGGTTTTATTAACCAAATAGTCATCTCGCATTACCATTTGGAAAACCGTGACTAGAGCGGCTAATGACGTTAATACATGCGATTTAAATGGTAATACCATGATTCCCCTGTTGACCATAACCCATCGCACTTTTCGCTCGTGGCTTTCACCTTTTAACTTTATGAAACTGCCATTAGCTGTATATGACCTAGTGAAACGATAACTCCAGGTAAGGATCCGTATCTGGGTAAACAACAAGCTTCAACGAACGTAAACAGTTTTAATTCCATCTGTTACCCAAGCTATTCCACATGTATAAGTCCATAAACAACATACTTTTTTTAATCAAAAGTTGAATATCAAATCTAGGTACATTCCTGGCAAAATAATAACAAAATAAACAAAAACAGTAGAAAGGGATTGACACTTGCATGTCAATTTTGTCTCACCCCCCCCCCCCCCCAAAGTGACGCTTCTGTGTATAATTAACTCGCTTAGAATCGTCATTAACTTTTGCACACAAATATTTTTATTGTCAACGTACATTTCTAAAACTTGCATGTGGGCTTTCACAGGTTGTTTGATGTTGCAATCTCTATTTGGTTCTTCGTACCACCTTTTACGTCCTTTTGAAAAACAAGAAATATTTTAGTTAAATAGTGGCGAAAACATCAACAATTGTGGGATGACTGCATTTGAAGGAACTAGGTTATGATAGACGTTAGCTTCGCTTGCACAAAGATAGCTAAAGGGATATGAAAATAAAATTTGACTCTGTTTTATTGAGTATTATGTGGAAAACTATATGAGACTACTTTACATTAATATGTATGCCATGCATTATCAACTGTTATCTACAGTCAATTTACGTGTTTAGAACATGGAATTGTTGGTTACTCTTTAATGTTACACGACGAATGTTCTTTTTGGGGTTTTTTATCCTAGTCCTAAATTTGTAACATGAATTTTTTTTAGTTAGCCATCCGCCATCTGACGACACTGACAACGTTAGTTCGAGATATTATTTATATTTATATTTCCTTTGGGTACAGTATTTCAAAATATTCAGCATATGCAGTTCATGAAGCAATTGCGAATACTTGAAAGTTTAACTGACAAACAAAATGGAAGCAACAAACTTACGTTTATTCTAACTTTGGATCGTCGTGGCTTGGATTGATCTAATTTCATTATGCTGTTAATAGTTTCATCTGGTTGGCGCTCTCTCTTGATAGATCAGCTCTTCGGTCCAGTAAGTGACAACCATATTTGTATTCCGTCAACCATAAAAAAAATAACGAGAAAATAACAGTAGCAATTAAACCAATATTTCAGGATTGTGGAATTATACGCAAATTTGATTGCGAATGACTTTCACAAGCTGTACCTTGCGGTAGTATTTGCATCTTGACATCTTCTGATAGGCACGGTAGTAATTTACTTTTTAGATCAACATAAATTCTTTCCCATCTTGTTCTGTGCTTGTTCCATGTATTCACGTCTTCACTTTGCATCCTTTAGAAAAAGGAATTACGAATTTGTTCACAAGGAAAACTGCGTTAATAAGTACCAGAGAAGATTAAATAATTGGGCGGGGGATATTATAGAAGACTAAATTCCGTGGACAAAATCTCGGCATGATAATAATTCGGTTGCCAGAAGTGCACCAGGTGAAAATCGTATACGTGATGCACCGAGCGAAAGACGCAAAACGCGCAAGAGAAAATGGAATTATTTGGCGTAATTTTTAGTCCCCTTTTTGGTCAAATTTGGGTCACACTTTAAGGCGTATAAGAAAATTGGAAAGTAAAAAAGTACCAATGCTTTTTCTGTTCAGGACAGCGTCATTCATGTGCGCGTGATGTTGCAACATCTTGGAAAAACTTTTAAAAAAATCGTCGAAGCCGAACGTCGGGGATCATCTCAAGTACATGGATGACGCTATCTTGCCCTGGAAACTATTTCGTAATTGTTTTATAAAATAGTTACAGTGAAACACAAGCCAATGTCAGGGAATTTAAATTTCTCACGTAAGATTGTTTTATCCTGCACAGTAATGTCCTAGTGGCGTAATCGTCAAAGCAAGCGTCTGTCACGTCTGAAACCTTGGGTTCAATCCCATGACACGGTAGTGGTGAGTGACCGGAAACTCCGGTTGGGATTGTTGACAGGATTGTTGGAATTGTAAAATGTCAGTAATCATAAGAACCCGGGCAATTAGCTGAGGTTGTTAGCTGGGTAACGATGGGTAGAATTGTAAGTAAATAAATCGAAGTTCGTGTTTCACTGTAGTTAGCACAAAAAACCAATTCCTAAACTCAATGAATAATACTTAAGTAACTAGGACAAATCAGTAACTGGCAAGTTTAGTGGGGGTAATGGGAGAAACGAGTAAAGAGGAGGGGTACTAACATAGCTAAGGGGTACTACCCTAGCCAAAGCTAGGGTACTACCCTAGCCAAGGGGTACTACCCTAGCCAAGGGGTACTACCCTAGCTAAGGGGTACTACCCTAGCTAAGGGGTACTACCCTAGCAAAGGGTACTATCCTGGGAGGGGTACTGTCCTAGGGGGAGCGATAGGGTTAAACAGAATGAAGATTGGAATGGAATAAAAGATGGTGAAAATTAAACGAATGGCTCAAGGATCGGGAAATTCCGACTGTCGTCTCAAATCAAAGGCAGTTCAAGCGACATGTTAGCACTCCTTAGGTAAGTTGCTAAGAATGGTCTGACATAATGAGTTCTCACTTGACCCTCGATCTGAATAGACATTAGAAGTCCTTACGTCACGCCAGTGTTAAATAATGAATTGTAATGCAATGTGGGAAAAATTTACCTTGTATTTACACGCATTGAAAACCTAGTGACGTAGGCACTTCTAAGGTGTATTCCTTTAAGTTTGAACTCTAAGGAAGGCGCAAAAGATATTTTACAACAGCACAATAGTATATTGCAGTATTTGGTTTCTTACCGGCTAAATCCACTTGAATATCCTTTTTGGCTGTTGGTTCTCGTATCATATTTGTCACGTGGTTGTCTCGCAGTATCACTAGAATACAGCTAATTTAATTAAGGTTGACATTGACAATAGTCAAATGTGCAATATGATCGATCGAGTGCCAAAAGAATGATGATTCTTTACATGCGAATGTAAAAGATATCATTATATAGATACTACATTTATAATCCAGCAAGGCTGTTGATGTGTTCATCTTATTTAAAACTATATTATTACCATCATTTTTTTATACTCATGCATATTGCACATTTGCCATTTGACTTTTGTTGATGTCAACCTTGTTTGAATTAGCTGTATCCAAAATGTAAAATGCAAAATGATGGATATCAAAATATGGAATCATTTAGAAAGTTCTAAAACAAAATTATTCTCTTCACGCTAGCCTGGATCGGTTGTTGAGCTAAATGACAGACTTTAGAATTATTTTACCTGTAAAATGTTCTGTTTTAGTCGTGTCACCGGTGTTTCATTTCGAACGGTTTTCATTTCAAGCTTTAGAGAGAAAAATAGAACCTAAATTATGCGTATCACTACATTTATTTGAGTTTAAAAAATTTAATAAGCGATATTTTGACCTGGTAAGCAGACCAGTATAGTAAACATTTAATAACTAAAACATGTTCAGAATAATTATAGAGAATACTTACATGTGTTATTAAGCGATATTGTTGATGTCCAGCTACACAAGAGCGATTTTCCTTGCATCTTGAGATTGGACAAGAAGGCGACGCCATTTTGATTTTGAGTTTTCTCGACAACACCGCATTTTGCTTCGCTATTTTTCCCCATTTCTTCGTTATTTTAGCTTGAGTCTCCTCCAATTGTCTCCCCAATTGTGTTTCCACCGTTTCTATGGAACTACTTGAAGATTTGAAGACTTGTGGCTTGACTTAGAAGACCTAATTGTGGCTTGTAAATTTTTGGTCCCGAGCAGACATTTTGGACAAACCTTCTTCAACAACCAAGCAGTAAATGACGTCAGATGACCATTGTCCACCAGAAAATACCCGTATGTATAATGTTTATTGATCTTTGTACGAAGCTTAAAGTACGATTTTATTGCTAGAATTAACTGTTTTTTCTATTATTTTTCACTCATAGTATTCTCTAATTTCTTTGTTTGTACTTTGCTTATTTATTTCGCAAAAGAAGCGAGTGTAAGGTACGTTTTTATAATTTTTTTTTATTTGCTTGCTGATGAGCAAGGAATGATCGGTTCGAGTTCTCATGAACAATCAAGTTTCCCTCCGTGGCCGAGAGGTAAAAATAACTGTCTTCCGGACTTCGCACATCGTTTGAATTTTGGATGGATCGTCGACAGGTCAAGTCCAACCTCAGTTGGTGAGAATTTAATTCTTCACTCGCTTAGTTGGACAGACAGGTCGACGATCCACCAAAAACTCAAGTCAAAGTTGGGCGTCGAAATCGGGAAAACACAAGGCAGTACCGCGAGGCCAAGGGGGCAAACGTTATTTGCCTAGTGTTTTTAACCAATATTTACCAAATTTCCTTATCTTGACTGTTGGGGACAGGCCTGTAGGGTTGGTGCATTGAAGACTTCTCGCCTTTATTTCCTTTTCAAGAAGACAAGTTGTCTTCGTTGAGAAATAACAACGAGAAGACTTCAAAGCACCACTAAACCACTACACTGTAAAACTGCAGTGTAGTGGTCTAGCTGACTAAACCACTACACTGTGCTAAATATGTAAGACGGACTTCTTCCCAACGCTTACGGTGTTTGAAGCATGGATGCGCAAGATGCGCAAACACTTTAAAGGCTTTAAAACAAGTGTTTTGTTTTAGGAAAGAGTCAAAGACAACAACGTTTACTATATCAAAGCCGTTTAGTCATGTTTTAAGTTGTTCAGCTATGTTTAACGATCTTTAATTGCGACGTCTTTGCAAGAAGGCATGAAGCATGGATGCACAAAGATGCGCAAACACATTAAAGCTTTTAAGGCAAGTGTTTTGTTTCAGGAAAGAGTCAAAAACGACAACGCTTACTAAATCAAATCCGTGTGCTCATGTTTTAAGTTGTTCAGCTATGTTTAATTTTATGCCGTGGTCTTTGCAAGAAGGAAAGTCAAAGTTTGAATAATTTTTATTGACTTTCTGTCGGTCGTTCCCTTCTTGATGGAGCTTTATATGCCATTGCGATCAGTGTCCTTGATATAGGAGTCATATATTTATGGCCTTGGGTTTAATTCTCAAACGCTGAATGACAGTTTTTAGCTCCTGCAAGTTATGAGATGGCATTTCAACAAGATGGCACTTCGTCATTGCTTTGCTATTCTATGAGCCTTAATTGAGAACGCTGCCAAGCAGTTTTTTTGAGCTATAACCTGACTATATGACCAGAAAAATGCGTAGTTATACATAAGCTACGAGCGCCAAACTTTCTCGTTGATAGGGAACTATTATTTTCCTGAGCAGTAACATGTACAGCTTGGTTTTAGGACAACGACGACCATTTGGCTAGTTTACTCTGCAGTTTTCTCGTGATATATAACCTACAAAATGCGTCATGTACAAATTGTGAATCTTGATATAAGTGTTCTTGATATGGGTGTCATGTATTTTTATGGCCTTGGGTTAATATTCCCAAACACTGAATGATAGTATTTAGCTCTTTTAACCATTGAGATAGCATTTGAACAAGATGGCACTGCGTTATAACTTTGCTTTGTTACTATGGCACACTGTACCAAAAAACATGCTATATCCTATAATCCCTAAAATTCAAAACACTGCCAATTCAGTTTCCATTATTTTGATCGTAAATTATCAATGGTTTTTCTTGGTTGCTTATAGGCATTGCCGACACAGGGACGTTGTAGCTCGGAGCTGCAATTAAGACAGCGGCGGCGATGCAGTTTTCTTGTCCAAAGCTTTCTTGTTGATTGGAAGAGAACTATTAATCCAACCATAGACACTTATATTAAGATTCACAATTTGTACATGACGCACTTTGTAGGTTATATCACAAGAAAACTGCAAAGTAAAGTACACGCTCGTCGTTGTCGTAAAACCAAGCTGTTACTGCTCAGGAAAATAATAGTTCCTTATCAACGAGAAAGTTTGGCGCTCGTAGCTTATGCATAACTACGCATTTTTTGGTTATAGCACAAGAAAACTGCTTGGCAGCGTTCTTTCTTGATGGAGCTTTATATGCCATTGCGATCAGTGTCCTTCGTATTGGAGTCATATATTTATGGCCTTGGGCTTAACCATAGACATAGTAGGTCTAGATTGCTGACTCTCCATCGGAGGCGTGACCTGTATGATAAATCCAAGATGGCGCGGGAACCGGGCAAAAAACTATAAGACTCTACAGGGAAATCCATGTTTTTCGCGATTTAAAACGTCTCGTTGCTTGGAATTGCTTCGAATCAACATTTTTTGGAAACAACTAATTATTGCGGAAGTTTTGAGCACTATTTGTGTAATTTCTGCTGAATTCCTCGTTAAAATCTCGCTCGTGAAATGTGTTGTGAATTGGTCACTTGGTCAGTTCGAGACATTTGTTGTCCAAAATATGTATTTTAGACCGGCTTTGGCCTCTTGGGTGTTATTGTGACCTACAGCTATCCTAAATTAAACATTTACAAAACGATGGAGCAAGATCTTTGCGTACAAATCGATTGTTCGCTTGATTTGTGCGGTGTGTGATACCTGATACGTTAGTAATATTTACTACATAGATACGACTTCAAGCCAACGTACTGTTTTCGAACTTCAAAGACGGATAGGTTATCAAGTAAATATTGTCTGAATTATGTAATATGCATTACCAAAATATAATCGAAAACTGGTGCTACAGCTGCTAGTTTCGTTCGTGTGAATCGTGTGTGAAATGTGGGTAGAATTAACTGAACAATCCATAGTTTAATGACCGAAATTTTTTTATTTGAATTTAAACTATATGTTTACTTTAAAATTAACATAAAGGTAAACTTTGGCATACTTTTGCATACACTGTACATAGAATGCAACATGCACCTGCTTGCTAGCTTGTGCAACATTGGAGCAAAGTCTGCAAACATGCGAGTATGGTAAAGCAATATTCTAATGCCCATTTGCTATATTCCAATGAACAATTAGTCGTGATTATAAAATCATTAATAATTCATGAAGAAATCTGCACAAATCATCAGAAAATCTAGGCTAACCTGCCAACTGTGCTCAATATTGATAATGATAAATTGATGATGATAAATTTATTTATTGAGTCTGAGAGTCATCAACCAAACTGAACCCAGACCACCTGATTAGACTCTAGAAGTTTTCTACATTTCTGCGCAAAATTCTCTGGTGAAAAGGATGTTTTATGCGCAAAATAAAACTTTTCAGTCTGGGTAGTTTGCGCACACTCAACACAAATTTAACCCAATTAAGCCTAATTAAGCCTGAAAGACATTGTATGAAGTGAACACAAATACCGTTAGAATAATTTTCAAATTGGCAACGTCAAAAAATGTATCATCTTGCTCCATAGATTCATCGACACACTGTGACACTGCATTACAGTATACATGATTCATTGTAAATGAAAATCACGCACCACACAAATTAATCAAGCGAATAATCGATTTGCACGCGAACATTTTGCTCCATCGTTTTGTAAATGTTTCATTTAGGATAGCTGTAGGTCACAATAACACCCAAGAGGCCAAAGCCGGTCAAAAATACATATTTTGGACAACAAATGTCTCGAACTGACCAAGTGACCAATTCACAACACATTTCACGAGCGAGATTTTCACGAGGAATTCAACAGAAATTACACAAATTGTGCTCAAAACTTCTGCAATAATTAGTTGTTTCCAAAAAATGGTGATTCGAAGCGATTCCAAGCAACGAGACGTTTTAAATCGCGAAAAACATGGATTTCCCTGTAGAGTCTTATAGTTTTTTGCCCGGTTCCCGCGCCATCTTGGATTTATCATACAGGTCACGCCTACGCAATAGTAACTATACTATGAGTCAGCAATCTAGACCTACTATATCTATGGGCTTAACACTGAATGACAGCATTTAGTTCAAGTTATGAGATGGCATTTCAAACAAGATGGCACTGCGTCAGTGATTTGCCAAGTAACTTAGTATATTCTATGAGCCTTAATTTACTCTGCAGCTTTCTTGTGATATAACCAACAAAATGCGTCATGTACAAATTGTGAATCTTGATCTAAGTGTCTATGGTAGGATCAATAGTTCCCTATCAACGAGAACGCTCGAACAAGAAAACTGCATCACCGCCGCTGTCTTACAATTCCGAGCTACAACGTTCCAGGGCTGGCAATGTTTGTAAGCAACCATGAAAAACTATTGATAATTTACGATCAAAATAATGGAAACTGAATTGGCAGTGTTTTGAGTTTAAGGGCTTATAGGATATAGTATGTTTTTTGGTACAGTGTGCCATAGTAACAAAGCAAGTTAAAACGCAGTGCCATCTTGTTGAAATGCTATCTCAATTGTTAAAAGAGCTAAATACTGTCATTCAGTGTTTGGGAATTAAACCCAAGGCCATAAATACATGACTCCCATATCAAGGACACTGATCGCAATGGCATATAAAGCTCGATCAAGAAAGAAATTTTGACTCTCCGTCTTTCCTTCTTGCAAAGGCCACGGCATAAAAGATCGTTAAACTTAGCTGAACAGCTTAAAATATGAGTAGATGGATTTGATTTAGTGAGCGTTATCGTCTTTGACTCTTGCCTTAAAGGCTTTAATGTGTTTGCGCGTCTTTGTGTATCCATGCATGCTTCATACTTTCTTGCAAAGACTACGCCATTAAAGATCGCTGAACCTGGCATTTTTGCATGCAAAATCGGTCATTTCGCCTGTACTCAAATCCAGCGGTTGTTCCACAAAAAGTATTCGATAACGTTATCTTACACGAAGTACAAGACATCATTAATGTAAAATGGCGACAAATTTTTATTTACACGAATCACAATATTTAGTGCTAACCCAACGTTGAACAACTGGCCCCAGGGGGTGTGCAGAAACCTCCGTGGGCTTAAAATTGAGCCTGGCTAGCGGTTACTACCTTCAGTCGTTGCCATAGATATGGCGTGAGATGGCGTCAAATGGCGTGATGATATAAAGATGATTCGTCAGTCAGCCATTTTTTGCTTCAGCTGGTTGAACTGACGAGAGATTGGTGTGCTTTCTCCAGATATTGTAAAGCTCAGTGGTAAAAGCACAGACAGGACCGACACAGCACACAGACAGGACAGGCAGAGCACAGACCTCCAAGTACAACCGTCATGGCAGGCACAGCGATCAGAGATAGTAGTTTTGTATTGAAATTCAAGCAAATTCACTTGCCAGAAATCATAGATATAGTAGGCCACACCGCCACATATATAGGTTATGATAGAAGGCCAATAACAGAAAGATAGCGCGTAAGATTAGTTACATGCGTGACATCGGTTACATGCGTGACATTGGATACATGTATGGCACTGGTTATGTGGGTTATCGTGGCTATCTATAGACGCAGCTGACCTTTTATTCTACTTAAATCTTTCTGTTGTAGATATTGAGGTACAAATAGGAAAATTACACTGATGGATTCTGCAAGCGCACTTTAGCATTTATTCCACTTAAATTTCTCTCTTCCTGGTTGAAATATGACGTAACCAAATGTCACATATGTAACAAATGTCAGACGTAACTGACGTAGATCTGTCGAAAAAATAGAGCCAATTTAATCGAGGTTGTCTTCAGTAATGGTCAAATGTGCATATGAGCGCCCAAAGAGTGATAGAGAAAACACAGTTTTAAAAATGATCAACACATCAATGGCCTTGTGGAATTAAAATTTGGAATGAAAAACTGTAATTATTTCCATCATTTTTCTCCCCCGTATTGTACATTTAACTATTGTCGATGTCAATCTTAATCGAATTTGCTGAATGATGCAGGACAAGGGATTGCTTGGGTATGTTAAAAGGAATATAGCATATTTATTTGACGCCACAGCCGCCATGTGTGTGTGCTCTTTTATTTATTCTTAATTTGAATCAAAGGCAATTCGAAAACACACTTTCAAGACTATTCCACTTTCTTAACATCTGACTCAGAACGACAGCAAATAAAATTTGTGATCTTAGTCTTATGCATTATTAATGATCATATGCATATACACATATATATATATATATATATATATATATATATATATATATATATATATATATATATATATATATATATATATATATATATATATATATATATATATATATATATTCATATATATATATATATATATATATATATATATATATATATATATATATATATATATATATATATATATATATATATATATATTTGTCAAATCGTCTTTCAATCAATTACAGAATATTGCACACAGTGGCGGATCCAGGGTAAGTCAAAATAAATTATAGCAGCCAATTTTAAATTCAAAATAACTTTATAACAATGTCGTAGGTTATGAATTTCAAAAGAAAAAAATCTAACCAATGAAGTTGCTTTGAAGGTATTTTAAAATGTAAATATATCCTAGGATGAGCTGTGGTAATTTATTTTGACTTACGCTAGATCCGCCACTGATTGCTCACATCTGAAATATGTAGCCCATCAGTGAAAATTATACTAAATGGTGACTCGACGAATGTCGACCCATAATCACTTAATTCCCTTCGACAAATAATTGTTAAACAATACACAGAAACAATGAGTGGAAAATTTTACCTTTATTCTTTTTCATTGTGCTGGTGCGCGTGCACGTGAATGTGAGCTTTAAGTAAATCTGCATAGCTGTTTTATGTTTCTGTGAAAATTCAAACATCCTGCCTTTCTATAATACATAACACTCAACGCAATACGGAGAAAAAGAGAGCCGCTAATGTAGCAGGCCGTAAGAGGATTAAAAACCCATTACGAAAATTAAAAGTTCACCAAAGCTTTGAAAATCTCACCTGACAACTTTGGAAAATGACAACTTTGGTTGAACACCTGTAGTTATATAGAATCTCACAGAAAAACAAAGTAATTCCAAGCTTTCATTGCAACAGCAGCAACAAGTTGTCATTGCAACAGCAGCAACACCACGTTGTCATTGCAATAGCAAGTTGCCATTGCAATAGCAAGTTGTCATTGCAATAGCAATGCCCTAGTTACCACAGGAAAAGCAATGCAAAAGTTGTCACTGCAATAGGAATTTTCGTAAGGGTGCTCTCACATTTTTTGTTCATGAAATGCAAAATTGTTAGTTACTGTATGGTGTAGAATGATGATCCTTTATACGGAATTTACAAATTTTAGTTTTATCAATACATGATGGAAAATTTGGTGTACTATAACACCAATTCCAATGTCCATTTTAGCTATAATATCTATTCGTTTTTTATAAAGCAAAGCGGAAAATGCGTCTGTAACTAGTCATTTCCTAAACTACATCTTTGCTATTCGCATAAAGGAGTTGTACGCTGGGGTACACCAAGAAAGGATTTTGGAATTTCTCTAGGAGAAGATTTCTACAGTCTACGACTAACAGCTGCTAAATAATTCTAGGTTCTGTTGCTCCAATCGTGATTTAGCGATAACCATTCATTGGCATAACATATACCAAAATTCTTCAGTCACTGTTTTGCGTTTATAAA
The DNA here is from genome assembly GCA_963855995.1 of Muricea muricata. Classification (NCBI taxonomy): domain Eukaryota; kingdom Metazoa; phylum Cnidaria; class Anthozoa; order Malacalcyonacea; family Plexauridae; genus Muricea; species Muricea muricata. The sequence continues at coordinate 27,357,542 of OY979718.1, read as the reverse complement.
AAGTGAATAAAATTATGCTTCTATTACAAAAACCCCGTTCTCTTTGTAGATATTTAAGTTCTTTAACGTCTTTACCGTCATGCGGGGATGCTCCTGCAAATAAGAAATATGTTGTGTTATTCTGTATATATAGATAGCCTATAGAAGATAAACGGCCGTCAAATATAAATAAACGATTCAGTCAAAGCTATGACAGTATACTATTACACACGAGAGAAGCACGACTATAGCACAAAATTGGTCGCAACTGTAGACATGCATATGCAGGCGAATTAAGAAAGATGTGTTAAAATAGTTTGTGCTGCCATTTCCTTTTTTCCGAGATGCAAATTCGTTTTTGCACTACGACGTGCGGCAAATATGCACCTAGTCGGCAATGTCATTTTGAACTATAAAACAGTAAACATAAAACAGTCACCGAACAAACTATAAATCATGCAGTCACCCCAGCATCAATCTTAAAAAATAAAATGCACAGCGATAGTAACTGCGCGAAGAATTATGTGTTTCTTAAAAACATTTTGTGTCATATGCTCTTTAATAATGATATTAATAACGAGGGGATATTGTGACAGAAAAGGATCGAGCAGGAACCATACCATGCTGACAACAACGTGTAAGAATAGGGTATTGTATTGCAAGTAGTGACATTGTGCTTACATTTTCTTTCTCTTCCGTTTGTTCTATTTGATCTTTTTCAGTTGTTTCGCTTTTGTCATCATTTCCATCCTCCTTTTCTGCCTTGCTCTCTTCCGTTTTCCAAAACAGTTCTGTAGCCTGGACAAATAACGTATTTTTCAATTTTTCTTTCAATTTTATTTTATTAAAGAGACATTTACAAAAACCTGAAATGTGACAATATAGCTAGCCTACCTCATGGCCGACATTGTAGTTCAAAGCACCCTAAAAATAAAATTGGCTTTAGAAATGCCTCCCTTTTTGCTTCTCGAAGATCCTACCATGAATTCAACTTAAAGCTATTTTTTTTTATTTTCAATGGATTTTCAAAATTTGGTTCAGGCAGAAAAGAATACCGGATTAGTAATTTTTGCTTACCTGTAGTACGAGAAATATGCAGAAAAAGTATTGGTTATAGAAACTATCAGCCAGTATGACTTTAACACCCAGACACCAGGTGAGGATAAAAGAAAGCATGATCAGAAATTCTTTTACAATTCTTGGCCTGAAAAGTGAAAAAAAATTGTTATGATCTTATTTGACATAATTGCTTCTTCTTCAACATCCATTCATTACGCTTTCCATCGAGCTTTGCATGTAGGGAAAGGTTATTTAAAATTTCATGTTAGGCGTCTGCTGGGAACATCTAATAGGGACCTTTTGGGCCAATTGTTCGAAGCCCGTTTAGTTTAAAATTAAGGTAGATAATATTCTGTGAATGTAATTATAATTCGGGACATGATTTCTTGTAATTTACACCATGACCGGTATTTAGTAACGCTATGCATATTTAAATTATTATAATTATCTGACTGTTTCTTTAGAAATTCTTGCTTTCAATAAATCCCGTGCTCGTTGCTTAATTGCCTGGGGATTTTCTTGGGTACAAACGGGCCATTATATTATATTATATATAAACAGTTTACAGAAAATCTATGCACTAATCCATGAAGAAAGTGAAAAAATGTCAAAATTTGCCTTTTTGAGAAAGGAAAGAACACTCAGTATGAATACAATTATCATCAAACAAAATTATCTGAACAGTCAATGAATATCGCAGAATATATACGAATAGCGGGACTAAATCGTCTTGGTCTTTGGTCTTACATTTTTTTTAGAAAATCGGTCGTTTCTATGGCTATAAAGACATAGCAATATTTGCATAACATGACCAAGTTGTATAAAGCTTAGAGATAGCATCAAATGCGACTGTGCTCACCTCAATTTATCGTGATGAAATTGGTCCTTAACGATGGGAAGCAAAAGGTACAACAATATACAAACGTTTGCCTAAAGAGAAAAAGATACTACATGTGTTTTCTCTCTTGTCGTTTATATTAAATACAGTACAGAGAATTTATACTGGATAAATAATAATTTGAAATCAAAATCAAGACATACAATGAACATGGCGAACACTGGTGCACCATAGCCCCAAACGCTTCCAAGGCCACCGATTGAGACCCAACATCTAAAATAACGAGCAAACATACGTGTAATTAATATGTCATTACTTTATGCATGTAAATATTCTATTGTATATTAATTATTGACCAATTACGAATAATTATATATGAATATTATGTATGCATGTAAATATCTTTAGCGATTAAACTAACGCATTGTCTTCATGTCCATTTTTATCGATGTCTATTTTTCCAGCAACACCAGCAATCAGTAAAGGAACGCCTATAACATAAGCAAGTTAACTTAGCTTACTTAGAAACAACTAGACTTTGGAACTGCCGTTGGTGCACTCAAGTTTTATAAGCATGATCAACAGGACAAATTTCTTGGCCATAATTACCTGAAAACATAATATAGAGTGCAGCGATGCAAGCATAATGTTTAGTTTCATATATTTTCATTTTTGGTTATCGATAAGGACATTTATAGTAAATGTAATATCCGTTGTTTGAATTTCGACAACATGTTTAGTGTCTAAAATATTGAAGAACAAAGACATTACTTGCCAGGCATCTTGGATACTTTAATGAAACGCCTTGACGACACAAGCTAGGATTTTTCTGCAAGAAGCAGTTAGCAAAGCTGTTTGATGTTAAAATCCATGTGGATTTGTATGTATACACTTCTTACGTACGTTGCTGAACGTTTTTGCTAAGTTCTGTACAGTCTGCAGACTTGTGACGTATCGAAATTGAACCAATTTTGAAACAAGATGGCCGATGGCTAGTATTATTTATTTTTCAATATGCATGCCAGAGACAAAGAATGTTGCAATAAATATAACAATCAATATTAAAATAAATTCAAAGCTAAAGTTCTTATCGATAAACCAAAAAGAAATTATATTACCACACATTTTAAATTTATCATACATTAATTCAGTTCCTGTTAAGTTTGAATAAAATTTCTCATTAGGGGAGACTGTACCCCATATCTAACAAACTTTTCGACAATATTTAAATTTCACCGGAAACTTACCCCATCCTAGAACAAAGTAAACCAACTTTATTCTAACTTTATCGCTAAGTAATCTCTTTAAGAAATTTTGCATCCAAAATACAGTAAGCAACATCCAAGTGAATTGAGATAACAACAAGTAGTACAAAAAGAACGCAAGGAATCCGCAAAATTCCTAGAAGAAAATGGGCTCTATAAACATAGTACCGTTACGAGATGTCCATGCGGACAAAAAATGTGAGACGAATAAAGTATTACATTTCATGAGGTGTGTTTTCGTTTTTTAGATTAAAGTTTTGAGAAATATTTTTGATATGTTATATAATTTGGTCCGTTGATTCCTTCATGGATGTTATTAATTAATTTATGATCTTCGTTCACTGTACAAAATCCACGCACGCGATCGATTAGACAAAATCAATCAAGCGTTGTTTGGTAACAATGGGTCCCATGAGTGCAGTATTGACAATAACGTACGGACAACGGGCATTATTAATTTAAAATGTCTTCAAATTTTGTACAAAGCAATAAAATGAAGACAAAATTTATCAAACTAATGATAAAGCAAGTCCTAAACGTACAAAAAAACAAACAAAGTGGAGTATTGCAATATTACAGTTAAATAAACTAAGCAAAGACGTAGGCGTACTGTATTTAAATTAGTGCAAACAGTAAACTCAGATCATATATTAAAAGTATTAGAGACTGCCAAGTTCGTGGTTTTTTTACAAATAACGCACTTGCTGGGTGTAAAATGAACGAAAAATTTTCTACACTACACGAGACCCCGGTGGCCTTCACTGCAGATTCAGCTCGTGCGTTCATTTGTAAAACAAAACAGTCTCTAACCCTTAAATAATATACGAAATTGAACAAATATTATATGCCAAAGGTGGTGAAACATTAATGTACGTCAATGATGGATAGTGGAAGAATGTTCAGAAAGTGGAAATTCCCTTTCTTTTAAAAATCCTCACGGGAATGAAATGGCATTAAAGGAGCGGTGTCATATTTCACGCATACGCTTCTGCGCATAGCAAACTTGAATTTCAAGTTTAGAATCTAGGATGGCGTCCTCATAGGAGGGCGCACAGGTCAAAATCGCAAAAATTCCGGACGATAAAAAGTACCAAGACGATGAAAGTCGAAGAAAATAACGTGGCAATCAGCGCAAAAGAATTTATTTGGTAAACAATATTCCGCCAATGATCGATTAAGCGACGCTGTCGAATAAGCGCCACACCTCCACCAAGCAATAACTTAATAAGCACCGCTGTTGAGGAGTTATTTAAAGTGCCTATGAAACGAAATTTTCTCCACCTATTTTAAGATTACATTGGGAAGATCACTTAAAATGACAATATGACTTCTTTGCTAGAATTTTTTCAACTGTCTTACTTGTCGAGATATTCAATTTTATTTGATAGGATAATAACTTAACCAGTGACGTCATTATGCATAATGACTTTTTAAAAAGCTTCATTGATTTGAAAAGTAGTCAAAATATCGCACATACATTCCCAAGACTGAATGTTAATCCTCGCATACTCACATGCAAGTGTAGTTTTAGTTTTTTTACATTATTGTATGTTGCAAAATAAGCAATCTAATAGACGCTCATTATACAGGATGACGTCAGTGGTTGTGTTATTTGTACAATGAATAAATTTGAATATCTTGACAAGGAAGAGGGTTACAAAAATTTTACCAAAGGAGTTATATTGTCAATTTAAGTGATCTTTGAAATGCAATGAACAAAAAATGTTAGACCAAATTTCGTTTCATAAGCACTTTAAGAATTTATAAATAAACGCCGCACCGAAACGGACGGATGGAATTTTTTTAAACGCGCTAACCGTAGCATTAACGAGATTGAGAGTTTGACCACAGTCGGTATTTAACTTAAACGTTTTGTTGCATATCTTTTACAACTAGGCTCATGTAACAGTTCTGATTTTAAATTTCTCCTTCTTCTTAATTAATTCCGCGTCCAACACTTGTGCATGTCGTTGATTGACCGTATATGCCGTGAATTTAGCTGGAACCACCAGCCTAACTTCCCTGTAACTTTGAAATGAGCGCCGCTGTCGAACAAGCTCCGCTCTTGAATAAACGTCTAATTTGGAATTTTTATTAAGCTCATTATTTTTATTAATCGCTCATTTACGGTATTTAAAGCATGACAAAATGCAAAGATTGAGGCGAGATAAAACCGTCGCAGTGATAGTGATTTCGCCGCGCATCTGTTGTCTTTTGAAAATAGAAGGCAAAAGCAATCCAATTTATGTGTTTTATTTAACTAACTGAACTTATAAGACATTGATTCGTAAAAAGGCATGAAGAAAGGACAGAAATATGTGTAAAATGTGACACCGCTCCTTTAAGCTTTCAATAGGTCCGTGTTCCTTACTTCAATTTTCTGGGAACATTCTTGGTTACAGATCACGTAAATTTTCAAATGCAGGACAGTTGTGGTTACGTGAGCACTTTACAGCTATTGCTTTCATCAATATGAAAAAGTTCTCTCAATATTAAAAAGTTTTCTTAATCAGACTCTTTTTTCTTACCTTCTGAGCAGGAACGTGGGCGCCAGTTAAGAAAATTATCATCAAAATACCAGAACTAACTGCTTCGAATAAATGGAACAATTCTCCCGTCGTCTTTTTCCTGTCAAAGTGTAACATAAAATTAAAATATAAAATTTATCATGTACAACATTTATGATAAACATCTAACAATCATTTATTAATATTATTATGGTAAAAAGATTTGGGAGTTTTTTGGGAATTCTTCCAAACAGTCTCAATTATTTACATATTCAAAACAAAAAGAATCTTGCTATCTAGTGACACATCTTTCCGGATAGACGAACCAAAACTACGAATATATAATATTAAAGAAGATGAGAATAAGTAAGTGTCTGATTTTTAGAGAAGTGCTCTTTAACGGCGAGCAATAAATTTACTCGTGTTGTGCCATCATGCAAATCCGACGATGCATATCCAAGATGGCGGAATGCACACTATAATTTGCTTGAAGGCATTAAGTATTTTATACCAAATATATACACAAAATTTGAAGAAACTCATTCGGATAAGATATTATTTCCCTCTAACTCGCTATCTACTACTTACTCCTTTGTTGCCAGAGAATGAATGGTTGCAATGACAAGAATTACGAATACAGCGCAACCAAGATAAACATTTGCTTTGAGATGCAGTTCTTTTGACGGAGGCTAAACAATTTCATTTGAATATCTTAGTAAGCATTGTGGTGACATTGTAAATATAAAAAAATCAGGCCAAGTAGAGTGTGAATGTGAGCCGAAATAATTTGCAAATGAAAATGTCCATCAGATAATTATATATGGTGAAATAAATTTATCAACAAAGAAATTGTATACATAGACACACGATATCAGTGGCGCATGCACGGAAGAAGACGGGGTGGTTTTCCACTAGAGAATATTTTCGCTCGAAGCGATTTTTCCCTTTGTGTTTGAAACCAACAGGAACTCATTAGAGGTTTGCACAAGAGAAAAAAATCGCCTCAAGCGAAAAAAATCGCTTGTGGAAAATCAGCTTTAAAGGTAACAGAGCCTTTTGCGATAACGAGGCTTAATTAAATATCTCTTTGGAAGTATATCACAAATAACGGGATAGGAAAACAATGGAAGCCAAAAAGGACCAAAGGAGCATTTCATTATTTTTAATTACCTCTGATTCTCCCAACACCGCAAACATTCCTGGATGAATACACTTGCACACTGTATGTGTCAGGTTACTATACGTTGCTGTACATCCACGTTTTGTCCAAGCGCCAAATTTCGGCGAACTTAAAAAGAAACGAGTGTCCATAATTAGGTACAACAACTGATTACATACATTTGAAAAATCAGTCCGACGCGGGCGCGAAAAGTAACGTGATATACAAAAAAATTATATACATGCTGCGGTAGACAGTGAGATACCTATCAATGACGTGATCATTTATTGCCAAGAATTTTGTGTTTTCGAAATTAAACGGCAGCGTTTGTAGTAGCAGCGAACCACTTAATTTTCGTCTTTGTTTTAAAAGAAACCAACATGTTTTTTCGAAAAGAAGAAAATAGTACCTGAAAATTCAGTAACAATGCACAGGTACTCTTTGAGCTTAAAAAATTTGATATATTTAGTTGAAATAAGCAATATAAGTTTTAAGTACTTTCAGTGGAAAATTAACATCAATAACTTGGGTTTTTCATTCGGTAGACACTATATAATAAACAGAGCAGTACAAGACGGTTTGAAGATATAAATTTCATCTTCTGTCTAGTTTTTGTCTTTCCTTTTTTTTTCAATGCAAAAATGAAGAAATATAATTTCTACTGTTGCTGCTTCTTACGTTATACTGTGGTCCCAGGTAACACATGTCTTTCGTCCTGAATACGCTCCAGGGAATATGGTTTCATCCTAAAAAACAGCAAAGTAAATGTCACGCGTTAAACAAATTATTTCCACTATGTCCTGAAGCTAAATGTTGATGTTATTAACACGATAACCTGATTAATCACTGGTATAGCCATAAGCGCATTGGACAAAATGTACCCCAAAAGCAACAAGGTTGTTATAACGTTTAATCGTTCACGAACATGTATAGGGAACACACAGTCCTTACAATTACAATGCCCTTTTTGAGCTTTAATATTTTTGCCCAGAGCTTGGCGCCAAATATTTTAAAATAACCATTGCCAAAAAATCCCGCACTGTTTTGGACGAGCATGGCGTACACACGCTAAATCTGGTGAGCATTAGCTGCAAAAAATTTGAAGGGGTTTAAAAGGAGGAGGAACCGCCACCTTGTTACAAAAATAAAACAAAATAGGAGACTTTTCTATAATTGCAAGGAATAGTCTTGAGATCTAGCTCTTCAAATCTACTGGCCTGCATAGAATTATAGCAACTGACTCCTACAAACTCTTAGGAATGTTTTTTTAAATTAAAAGAGCACTGCAAACAAAAAGGAATATATCCCGCCTGATGACGTCAGTACATACCAGTATATGTTCAAATTTCAAAACAACTGGATCAGATGTTGATATCTGCATATCTCGATTGAGAAAAACCGAAATTATTCTGCTAATGACAGTTTGCTTCCACGGAAAATAACAGCTATCGTCACCCCTAGTTATCGGGAAAAAAGTATAGATTAAAGTTAATAAATGATTAAAAATATATGCCACATATAAGCAATTCCCACCGCATAAAATTGGTTTTAGAGCCTAATTTGCCTACAACCATACAAAGTTGCAGTTTTGCGTCCACCTCTAAATTTTAAATTCAATCCATGATATATCGAACTTCTGAAAATTGACTATTCCTTTTTTTCTCACCAACTTTTTGGGCAGGTGGTTGCCTTTCCCAGAGGTATAGCAGCATCCTTAAATGTGGACCACGGGTTGTATATATAGGTTAGTGTAGAAACATACTGAGGCTTGATTTTTGGTATTCGTAGATCGTCTAAAACAAAAACATGCATTTTATTTCGTACTGAAGACACTTTGATGATGTTATCGTCGATTTAAGGTCACTTTTCACTGTGATATTTCGAACTTCTTGGCGAAGTTCGGAAGCTCGTTGAGCAGTTCAAAAGTTTATTTCAGAATTCGCAATTAGCCGGTTTGTAAACTAAGCAATTTATTGGCTTTTTTTAGTTCAGGGACCAATCACAGCCTTTGTTTACAAACCGGCTTGCGAATTCCGAAATACTAAACTTGAAATCGACGATAAAACATATCATACCAATTTTGTGTCAGCATGGTTTACTTCGCTTAAATATAGCTAACTCAAAAAAGATTGTCCTTCAAGAATCCAACACAAGGTTAAAACTTGCCTCCTCGTAGCATTGACATATATTAAGACTCGATAGTGCATCGTAAAACAAAACCCGAATAAAATTAAAGTCGGAAACAAGTCATATTTTAAGATCAGCGGCCATGTTGAATGGCCTCATACAAGGAGTGAATCGATGTAGTTTTTGTTAGAAAATTGATTTCTTTGGAAGCTGTCGCCCTAAAACGTAAAATTTTTAATTCAAATTAAAAGTATCCATCCTGTGATAGAAATCTATATGTAGCATTGCTGCTCAAGTGGGGCCATCCAACATACCCGCATGTCTAAAAACATGACGCACTTCCACCTAAAGTTCAACAACAGATGTACTATCCAGCTTTAATACAGATTAATGCATCGTAGCCATATAATGTTAATCGGAAGTCATGAATCAACACATGATACATATCTTTGCCTCGCATTTTTGATTGTCGGATTTTAGATATTTGAAGGACAAACTTTTTTGAATTAGCTGGCTGCAGAGTAAATCATACATAATGAACATTCAATGAGAATAATTTTATGGAAGTCGTTATAATAGGAAATTTGGAAAGTGTGCTGCAATAAACAAAATATTTACTTACATCTTAATACTTTATGCCAAATTGCTGTAAATCCGGTTCGTTCCTTGGACGAGTCCGTTTTGAAGCGTACAGTTATTGAGTTGCTCGAAGAGTTAACGGGATACCCGTACGGCGGATAAGAATGCGGTGGTGTGCTGTTCCCACAAAAACGCAACAACTCTCTATCTGCATGATTCTGCGGTGATTCATAGTTGCCATCGTAAAAGGCAACGTAGTCGTATTTGCACTTCTTGTCCCTCTCCAAGTTAAATTGTTCAAATTGCACCACAATGGTGTGGTTTACGTCGACCGATATTCGCCAGACACAATCGGCATTTCTCGGATACAGGTCATTGTCCACAGGTGAGGAAAAATTACCGCGGTCACTTGTAAAACTTCTTTGGCATCCTAGAATGAAGAACGTAGAAAGTATATCGCTTAGCTTTACTCCGATAATGGCAGCTATTAAACAAGCAAAAGATGCCTATAATCATGCTTTTAGCAGAAGTTTTTAACAGATAATATTCTTTATCCGCCTTTGCGGCTTTTTGATACTTAGACAATGTGTATTGTCCAAAATCTTCAATTCGATATTCCTTTTAGATAAACCCTTGGCTAAAACTCCCCTTGAGAATCGGAGATTTTCTTCTTCTGACGTATGTGAAAAAGCTTTTCACCAAGCAATGTATATTATTTTTTATTTAAAATATTCCTTGAGGTTTCTATCCGGCAAACAGCCTGCGAGCAATTGTCTGTTTAACGGAAAGCTGTGGAATTGTGTTGTTTATGTTGTTGCTTTAAATTCGTTTGGTTTATATTGTTGCTTTTTCTTCTCTATTAACGCTTGTTAGTATTTTTACAGAAGTGAACATAGGAAATCCGACGTTGTGATTGGTAAAATTTGACGTGACGTTCCTTCACATACAGATGAGTATAACAGGAAAAACAAGTTTACAAAAATGGCGACTAGCCGCTAGTCGCCTGCAAAAATAATAAAATTTTATAAAAAACCAGTTGTTCTGTAAATTCACTTGTGTAAAAATACTAAAACAACTATTCGCCTCAGGCTCGGTGATATCCGGGGAAAAATCACCTCGACTTCCTCTCGGTGAATATTCCCCGATAATCACCTCGCCTTCTGTGATTAATGGTTAAGTGTATTATTAAGCACCTATTTAGGGAACCCTCCGGAAAATAGTGTGCCTATTTTAGCATCTATTTTACCCTCAGCTTAGCCTTGAGTAACATCGACGGTATCACAAAACATTCTGTTATTTTCCATGTCATTAATTAAATATGTGTTGTATACTGAATAACAGTATGGTGTGTATGGATTTTGTCGCATTCATAACAGGAAAATGACGTCAAAGAGTCAATGTGAAAAAATGGATGCGTTCGCGTCATATTATCACGATGACGAGAATCATATTCACTCGCTCATGCCATTTTTATGACGAATGCTAGAGTTATAAAGTGGAAACACCACACGAACAAAAACAAAATGGGACCGGCTATTCGCACTTTTTTAAACTGAAAGTTTAGAAATACAGGAGAAATTAAATCAAGATAACGATCTTACGGGTCAAGATGACGAAGGCCTAATAACAATAAAACAACAATAAAAGGCATAATTTGACAAGGGAACTTTAAAAAGCAAGAGTTTAACACACAGGTGAAGAATGGAACCTCATCTTAGCAAGTTTAAGATCTTGCTTATTGACTTTAAGTTTTAGATTTTAACATCATCTGAATTTTAGATATATTTTAGGTTTATACTTGTAATTGAATTAATTCTCTTTTAAAAAGGACGAACAAGAATAGAAGTTTTATCTTTATGAAATACATAGGTGTAAATACTGATGTTTTTATCATGCATAAAGATTGAGAAATAATAATAATAACACTTTTGCAAAGGTATGAACTGCAATTACTTAATCACATCAGCCCGAGAAGAACTCATCGCCGATTCTTACAGCAATATTATTATTGTGAACCAAGCTTGAGTTCGCCATATTCATGTAATAATAGCCTGCGTAGCCGGCGCTTTAGGGGGAGGATTTGGAACGGGAAAGGTTTGGAACGGGGGAATAGCCGAGAAGCTTGAAGAAGCGAGCACGCCTCGCGCTCGCTTTTCCTCGCGCGCGCGCGCTCGCTTCTTCAAGCTTCTCGGCAATTCCCCCGTTCCAAACTTTTCCCGTTCCAAATCCTCCCCCTAAAGCGCCGGCTACGCAGGCTATGTAATAATTGCAAAACATATTTTCTACATACCGTCTGAACAATACTCTTCGTAACATTCATCCGTTTCCGTAGTGAGACCAAGGTGTGCACAGGCCAGAGGTACAGTTGAGTTGCAATAACGACTTCTGCTATGAGAACCATATCCGCACGTTTTACTGCAAGCACTCCACGCTCCCCATTCACTATAGTGCGCGTTTTCTACAAATTAATAAACAGATTTAGATTGAAGACCTGGGCGGGTGGAGATAACGTAATTTAGCGTGAAGAAGAGTTGCTCATTTCTAATATTTTGTTTCGATAATGACTGCATAATCTTATATGTGTTTCGTGCAGTGTTCAGCAACACACAGCTCATTTATTTACTTATATAAACACCGCACAAAAAGAAAGTTCCCCCCTAAATACATCAGAATAAATTCTAAACAAATGAATCGCTGTTAATCAAACCTAGAACTACTTGGAACTGTGGTAGGTTGCTTAATGGTGTGTGAAGAATTGGGTCACACATGCGTGCAATAATGAGTTAAACCCCATTGAATACAAAAATATCCGATTTCAAAATTAACATGCTGAATATGCTAGTGTGATCCGTCTCATTCACCATTCTTTGGTGGCATTGCTTAGAATGTATTCTGATGTATGTAGGGGGGAACTTTCTTTTTGTGCGGTGTTTAGTTACAACTCAATTTTAACTTAAGTAAAAGCAAAATATTGAGAATATATGCTTAATAGGTAAAAGGACTACGGTAATAGAATTAATAGAATATCAACCACAGCCTGGCTGAGCCAAACACATTCTCACTAGCTAGCCTGTTCGTCCCTGACTTCTTTTTGAGAATAATTTCCCTTTACCAAATTATAACAAAATTAACTTAAGTAAAATTTGTTAAAAAATAGTTAACGAGAAAATTACGTCGAGTTTTTACTTAAGTAAACTAAAGTAGCGAAGTAAATTTATGTCCTTACTGGCCAACACTGGTTTAGAGACGTCCTCCGCACGACGAGTGTGGGCGGCATACAAAATATTTTTGCCACTCATTTCGGATAAAACAAATATTAATAAACAATTATCGGATGAGGTTTTTGTGATATACAAAATTATCAGTGATAATACTATTAACTCTTACGGACAGTAACTTTCCACATACCAAACCGAATCAAATAATGGTTTTATTGTACGTTTCAGGCAGAAATAACTTGATAATCTGCATTGCAGGCTCAACAGGCAGTTAATTGAGTTATCTGCTAGCTAATCGAATTGTGTGCTAGCAAACAAAGCTAGCTACCCTTAGTTTGCCTGCATGTTAGTCTCTACTATATGCATGAATTCGCAAATAACAAGCCATAAACAGCAGTCATGTATAATGTAGAAAAATATTGTCCAGATTTACGTACAGCCCCTTGATATCTCATACACACTAGATGGTGTATCCCACACTGTGGGCAGGCGAAAATTGAAGCCGGATCGCAGGCGCTGGTCGTTCCCACAGAGTTGACACGGAGCATGACAATTTGTGTATTTCGCATTGCGGAAATGGACAAAGTTAACAATAAATCCTTTCTATGCAGCTAAAAAGTATTTAATACACACATACAGAAAAGTATAGTGTTTTCTGTAGCATTTTTTGATGGCCGCCGCCTATTGTTATCAAAGAATACCGCTGAGATTTCTGGCTCCACTTTTTGATATACAGATGCGCTATCTAGTGTATATGAGATATCTTTGGTACACTCCCACGCGGCTCCCATTCTAGCAAGTACAACTTACCAAATACAAATTCGCCGACTGCCAGTGCGCTTACGTTTAAAGTACCCAATGTACCGTCACCTATCTCTGTGGTAAATGTGGTCCGCACAAAGACAGCTGGGTTAGGATGTGTTGTATTGATGTGAAAGGTGGCTATCACGCTACCTGGCCTAGAGAAAAAAAATATTCGCACTTATCATACTGCCTTCTCGCAACCCCCTGGAAAACTAGTGTAGGTCAGTTAATTTAGTCAATTGGCTGCATGATATGGTGGACCGAAGGACCATTGGTCTCAGAGAAGCAGTGGCGGATCCAGGGTAAGTCAAAATAAATTACCACAGCTCATTCTAGGATATATTTACATTTTAAAATACCCTCAAAGCAAATTCATTGGTTAGATTTTATTCTTTTGAAATTTATAACCTATGACATTGTTATAAAGTTATTTTGAATTTAAAATTGAGCTGCTATAATTTATGTTGACTTACCCTGGATCCGCCACTGCAGAGAAGTTTTGAGGTTAGCAGAAAAAACATGATAAAACTAGTGTTAAATCTACTAAGTCTCAAAGAAAAAAGTAACCGCAAGAAAGAAAATATTTTCGTACATCCACTTCAAAAGCCATCATACAAATAATTGAACTTTATGATAGCGAGTAATTGAATGAACTTTAAGCCAGCCATGATCAAGGAAAGTGTCACTTGCAAATACATATATAGTTTATAAAGGCAGTTGCAGTTGAACCGGTGCATTTTAGATTACACTTGCTTATACAGCCTGTTTAGCAGTGACTAGATTGTTAAAAATGAACGGCTTTAGACGCGTTTACTTGAAAAAATATTTTCATTGATGAATGCTTATGATTTTAACCTAAAATTTAAAAATTTGTAATTGGTTTTAGGCCAACAAAAACACATTACTTTTCCTTGCTGCATGCACAACATGTCGTTTACATATTTCCAAACCGGGAGCAAGATCGAAATTACCGTCGCATGTGCACTCCGCTGCACGTTCAGAGCTAAAGGTGACAGTAATTTTGAGTAGTTTACTAAATGGCACGAGCAACATTAATAAATATAGTGACCATATTCTGTCGCATCTGCAGTGTTCGGGATCATGGTTTAGGCTTACGCTGAATATTTTGAAAGTGACGCTGTACCTTGAGTTTTTCAAATTCGGCTCTTTTCGATGGCAAACAAGAAACAATAATTGAATAAATGGACTTCTTATGGAAGCGCTGCAGCCTGAAAGCAAAGACCATATCCATGCCATTGATTGTGGCTGTTGCTTTCATTTGAGTACTTAGTAAAGGTATAATTAGTCGGATGAATGAGATTTTGTCGACCAAATCTTCGATTGTTTTGAATGAATATCATATTGTAAGAGCTGCGGTGCTTTACTTAGTCATTAAATAGATAGGACAACTAACAAACACGTCACTGTTTAGAAAATTTTATATAAAATTGTCAAGCGTCACGATAATCTTCAAAATTTGCTAAGTAGAAATTGCTGATCGGAAACCCTGGTCCGACTCCCAAGCCGTGAGCGACTGTGGTGTAAGATAACAGTACCTGTAACTGAAGTAATTCACTTCGTTGTAATGATCGGTGAAAATCGGATCAATCTGTAAAGAAAACCGAGTTGTTTTGAGTTCTGTCGCGTCATACGGGCGTGTCGATGATAAATATAACCTATGTAACCTATATTTTGGGGACGTATAGGCGACCATGTGTTTTTCGTCATGCATAGTAAAGGAAAGAAATGTGTGTCAGGGAAGAAGTCCGAAGTGGCGTGAATTGTGAGGTATTCGGCATGGAAAGGTAAATTCAAAAAAACCTACCTGATCTATGAGAGCTTGGGAGAGGTTCAGATAATCATCGGTATTGGGATCGTATAACGTCTCATTGAATGATTCACTTGTTAGTGTCAAATTTACTTGAATTATGGTGACTGAAAGAAACAATGGGTTTAAATTGGCACTTTTAGTGAGATGTAAATCTTGGTTGAATATATGCATATTTTAAAGCATAAACAGAGGGTGGAGTGGCTTTCTTCATTTTTTCTGAGATCTTACCAAAATAACGTTTTTATAATTTATTAATATGTAATTGCACGCAGACACAGTCATCACCAAGTCACAGATGCAAGATCAAACAGCCAGCATACCGTTGTGCTACTGTGGTATCAGTGGTATATTCTAAACATACTCACACGAATCGCCAGAATTTACTGATCTTCTTTGACGTCGAAATCGAGCCGTTAATCTCTGGTATTCTTTTGCTTCCTTTTCTCGATTAACTAAAAAAGATGCAAAACAAAGACTTCATCTTGTACCTTTCTGACCGAAAGCGTTTACGGTGGGGGAAGGGGGTAGATGTGTGGCAGGGGAAAGCGTACATCAAGAGTGTCTTTTTGCTCGAAAGTGTTTTCGATCTACAAAGGTGTTTCTTAAATTACATTTTTTGAACGACGCAAAACTCTGACAAGCCATACTTACAATCATAGATAGTTGGACAATTGAAAGGAACATAAACGCTGTCAGAATATTCCTTCCACACACTGCCAGAAACATCCTTTGAAAGATTTGATGGCAGAAACATCCCCTCATTATTCAAGCAATCATATTTCTGAATCTCAAGCACTGTAACGAGAAGTGAACGAGATTACAAAATACTGCCGCAGAAAAGGGAATAATGATTCCAATTTAAGGAATGGTAATGTTTACATAAATCACGGACACGGAAAAAAAGACAAGCTTGACAATGGTCACAGAAGTCACCCTAAAATGAAACAAATTGATGAGGACATTCCTGACCACTTTGACTACCGTCGCTACGTTATTCCAAACAAAAACAGCTGCATGACGATACCAACAACGACTTAAATAGGAACCTTAAGCTTTACGATAGCAACTGGACGACGATGGCAAAAGCAAACTGACTCAAATAAATTATTGTATAAAAAGCTTGTCGTTCCCATCGATGATACGATTTCAATACCGCTTCAGATGATAAAAACCGATGTTTTCATAATAAAAAACGTTCAAGTTTAGTTTCTCGCAAATTTGCTTAGTCTGACCCATTCGCTGGGGTTAGATGCTGACGTTGTAATCACAACGAAAAATGTTATGTTTTGGCGTTGTAACGGGAGGAAAGACAACGGCGACTGAAATAATGTATCCTTGATTATTCATAGTCTTTCTTGATTGATTTTTTTTTAATTGTATTTTCGGTCGATGCCTTCCAAAACGGTCGATGCGTTGCGAAACTCGTACATTTTAGCCCGCTGACGTGATAGTCAATGTATAAATAGTCGAAAGCCATTTAAGTGTAGTTGTTTTTTTGAAAAACAAAGTTAAAGTTAAACGTTAAAAAGGCTTTAAAGTTATTATAATAGTAATAGAGTTGACGTTCTTGGGCATAAATATGTTTTTGGCCCTCCTCAGAGCTCATTTTAACCCTCGCTACGCTCGGGCTAAAATGATTCTGAGTCGGGCCAAAAACATATTTATGCCCGCGAACGTCAACTCTATTGTTATAACAATAACTTTTGAACTGACGTGCATTCATATCACATATTAAATTGTGTGAACCTTAGATTGTTCTGTCGAACAGTATTATTGCTTTATTAGATTTTATGCAAGTGTGAAATAAGACAGGTGTCTCTGAAACACTAGCAAAGTATTCAGTCTAAAACCAACCGCCACATTATCATGCATGTATTAACATTTATCATCGCGAAATATGGCATGATAAGCCGGAATTTCGGTGTATATGCCGGAATATTATGAAATTCTTCTAAAATATAGCAGAACAGCATCAAATAGACAAACTTAGTGATCTCGAAATTTTCATTCAAGGGAAGAAACAGAAAACTAGCACCATTAAAATACAAATATCACGGCCATTAAAGTTTTTACAATTTATATACCTTATATATGTACTGTTCTAACGGCGGAAGTAATTGAACACCCACCTTCGCAAGAAACGGGTATTGATTTAATATGTGCCATTATATTCAATAATATATGAAAATATATGAAAAAACAAACTCCGCATGGCCATAATATCCTGATATCATGATATTTCTCCATGAAACTTTGCAGTTATACGAATTTTAAAGCGCTCTTTTCAACTGTGGACGTGGATTTTCGTTCTTTTTGGCTTATATTAAAATTTTTGAGATCGCAAAATTTGTCTATTTCACAAAAACTAAAGTCAAATGTTTGTGAGTAATAATATAGAACGGGAGAATATGTTATGTCTCTTTCTTTATGAACACTTACAAAATATTTGCTTACATGTTATATGTCTCGTTCTTTATGAATGAAAAGATTCATAGAAATTCCACCATATTCCGGAAGAATTTCGCAATATTCCGGAATATTTCACGAAATTCCGGCATATTCCGCAACATTCCGTGATATCCGGCGCTCCGGGTTTTCAAAACGCCCATCAACAATCCGCGTATATTTCTTTACCTAACTCAGGGCTGTTTGTAGAAATTCTGTACGGTGTATCGTCCATCGTTTCAAGAAATCCCCATCTTCCCATTCCTCTTCGTTTCTCTTCTTCCATTTCCTTCAGGCGATTATCAACCCTCTCTATCACATTCATGCCAGTATCAGCAATGCTTTTGAGTTGCACAACTCGTTGTCCATCGGAAGGGTATAAACTGTAATCTGGCGAAGTGAATCCTTGTGGGTACCACGTCTGCAATGGATATAAGTACAACCTTTTTCAACAAAATCTAAACAACAAATGAATCTACTAATTGTAAAACGGGTATAGGAATTTAACATCTCTGTTTAACATGATTGACTGAATTAAATTTATAGATTTTCACTTTTTCATTTGTTCAGCAAGACACGATGCTAAATATAGATATTTTCCCATGTTAATGACTGGCGACCGTCGTCATAACCAAATTATGCACAAGGATACATCGAAACATCATTTTAAACAAAAAAATGCGTTGAAAAACTGGGAAAATATTTCCAGCCACTGCTTCAAAACATGCACCGCTTACCTTCTCGTTGTTTGAAATTAATTCTTCAATTGTTTTGATGAGAAGAGATTCTTCCTGAGGTGTCTACAGTGAAAGGTTGATCAACAGTCATAGCTAGCTAGAAATGCAGATAGTCATCCGGGCAAAACATACATGGATAATATTAACCAACGTGTCGCGAGTTCGGCAAGTGAGAAGCATATTCCTGTCAGAGGCGTGCAAAGACCATTCTGTTTTGGGATGGTGTTAAGGTTCCTCCATAAAGTTTCATTTAAGGACTATTTACCGAAAAGGCCGGTGTTTCGAAAGGCCATGGTCAGTGGGAGGGGAAGTCAACACCAAGTTAATCACGTCTACTGTACAATCAGGAGGTAATCATGCAAACTCTCAAATAATTGATCAAATGAATTACTTCATTCTAGGCAAAGAATTGCTACGTTATTATTTTTAGTGATTAAATTTCCATTGCCCCAACTATAATGGATGATAATGTCCATATATGAGTTTTGTCAAACGTTGTTTCACATGAAACTTTACACGAGCTTTAACAAATTAATTTCTGGGAGTAAACACCAATCGCGTCCATACCAGCCCGCTTGTATTCGTTATTAAGTTTTCGAGGTTTTCAACTTCAGCAGCTATTGCCATGGCTATAAAAATCATGAATATTTCATAAGACACTACGAAAAAGTAAAGGTAACAGTTAATATATTACTGAATAATTCCTTTATCTTTGCTCAATCTTTTCAGTAATTTGACGGCACTGAATACTTCAAGCTAATGATTCGGAAAACGCAGCACAAGGTGTTGTACACTTAGGAATTTTAGGACGTGAATATTGATTTCCCATGATGTGTAAAAAACCTTGTACGTGTGCTTTCACATATCCCTTGCTCGAAGCAGTTGGTGTCGTTCAGGTGTCAAATACTAATACAACAGCTAATTTGCTACTTCAAAAAATCTACTTTTTATACACCCTGTATAGGACACGGTAATATACGCTGCTAGTTGCGAAACGAGCCCAACATTTGGACATGCAAATGCAAATTTTATGTGTTTACAGACCGTATAAAGAATCAATTTCTAAAGAAATGAATGATGGTGATTCAAATTTGCATATAGCATTACCAAATTGTTGGGCTGGCTTCGCTACCGCCACTGCATCAAACACTATGAGGTGTACAAAAAAAGGATTACAGTCGGAAAAGTTTGCTAATGCAGAGAGCGTTCAATGCTTTCAACAAATTAGTGTAATTCTGGGTAGTTTAGCTCTAAACGTAGTTTTTTCTACAAAGCTATAAATTTTAGACTCAAGGTGGCTTATAATCAAAAGCCACTTTAAATTATTTATTTATTTAAAATATTCTATAATTCAACACTATTTGTTGAAAACCCGTTTCACACAAGAAGTGTTCGCCGGTGCGCAAAAACTATTGTTAAAAAGCAAAGAGTATTGTTAAAAATTTCGCTAATTCATTCAAGTAATCTACAAACCCTGACGTAAAAAACGCCCGCATCGCAAACGCACGCAATAGTTTTTGAGATACTTAATACTAAACTGCGAGGAGTCTGGGTTTTTGTCGAGGGTCGAGTGTCGAGAGTAAGATGTCGAGGGTCGAGAGTAAAAAGTCGAGGGTCGAGAGTAAAAAGTCGAGGGTCGAGAGTAAAATGTCGAGGGTCGAAAGAAAAACGTCGAGAGTCCAGGGTAAAAACTCGAGAGTCCAGGGTAAAAACTCGAGAGGGGCAAGTCTTCTAAAAAGTTAGGATTTTGTTCAAATTTTTTCGTATATTTTTGGCAAAGGTTGAAAATGTACTTGTACGGGTCTCAAATAAGAAGCCGCGGGTATTTAAAAGTAATAATAAGGATTTAACATTTTAGTCCGTTTCTTGTTGCTTCTACATGTTTATCAAAATGCACACAATACACAATACACGGTAATCGAAATATGTTCATATATATATACCATTGACTTCTTTAGCAACAATATCCCTACCAGACAACACAAATTATAGTTTTTATTACCATCAAAGAAAACATGCTGCACTGAACATCTAAGAACAAGAACTTTTGAACTTTCTAAAATACGTGATAATCGCTTCAGAAATTCATATATAATTCACTATACCTCAAAACATTCGAGATAAATACTGTGAGTATGTTTGTTTATTAGTTTTATGTAGATATAAATTTTAGTATGGTAAATTTCTTGCTATACACTTGTAATTCAGTGTACGACTGCAAGATGTTGTATTATTAAGCAATCTATCTATTTATCCAGATCATGATGGACGCTCGTCCATTAATGAAATAATACACGTGTCGGCTTTTTTCGTGAAAATTAATACAAGTTATCATCGCTAACTATAAAAGCAACAATTTAATGCAAGCCTGATTTAATTGAGATTAAAATGATTATAAAAAAGTACAACAAAAATTGAAGTGCATCTTCAACCATTGCCAATGATAAAAAAATTGGAACAAAACCCAGAAAGACTTGCAGCCCTCGACATTTTACTTTCGACCCTCGACATTTTACTGTCGACCCTCGACTTTTTACTCTCGACCTTCGACTTTTTACTCTCGACCCTCGACTTTTTACTCTCGACCCTCGACATCTTACCCTCGACACTCGCCCTCGACAAAAACCCAGACTCGACTGCGAGCAGTCCCTAAAGAAAAGGGTTTCTGGTATCACGCGTATGATTTGATTGATGGACACATTGATCGTCGGTTTCGACCAATGGAAATTTCAGTTAGTTGTTTGGGCAGCGGGTGTTTCATTTCTTCCTGTCTTCTCGGCTCTCCTGACTATCATTTCCTAAAGTTATCGCACTAAAATTAGATACAATGTCCGGAATTTACGTCACAAACGTACTCCGCCACTCGTGCGGCCGTGAACCAAAACAAGTAAAGTTTCAGCGCCGCTCACAGGCAGAGAATTTATCAAGTTTGAAAATTTTTCGTGCAAAAAATTCTTGTAGTGAAGTGCTGGCAAAACCTAAGGAATATAGCAGCATATTTGAAATGCAGAACTTCGACTTTTAATAAGGCTTTCGCCGGGAAGTTTATGTGCGATACTAAAACTTCTCGATATGTGGCTTTAACTCGAAACGTCATTGACATCCTATTATTGGTATAAATGCTAACTATATTCGCCTTATTGAGCGGTTAAAACGGAGGGCCTGATATGCGTGAAAACATGAACAAAAAATTGCTCATAAACTCATTGTAGTCCTGCAGAAAGCGTTTCATCATGGATTATATATATATGCTTTGGACGTTTTTCCGGTGTTGTTTTTAGCTCAATGCTCAATATAGGGTCGATTTTGTGATATGCAAGACCACGTTATTCAACACGTCATCATGACGTCAACTTGTCGAATAATCAATAACGAGTACATAATAATTCAAGTCAGTCGATTTTACGCCAGTATAATTTAAGCCAGTCGATATTTTAGCACTTAAGAATATACTCTTGTTTGGCACTTAACGAAATATTTTCAGATCGGTTACTTGTTGTTAAACAGGAAGAGAATTTCTATTATATAATCCATGTAATTGCTAAACTAAATTTGTTTACAGAGCTAAAAGGCCAAAATTACTGAAATAACGTGCTCATGCAGCTGCAAATTGGCCTGTTTCAGAAGTAGCATTTCCGTCGAATTTTCAAATCCGCCATATTCACGTTCAGCAAAGTTACATAAAATTAAAGAGTAACACCTCTTTTTTTACTTATGTAGAAGTCGAAGTTACTGAGCGAAATTTTTGCTCAAATAAAAGTATTAAAAAGTCTATCGCCCGAAAATTTTACTAAAGTAAACGTAAAACTATTCCTTGAAAATTTTGCTTTAATGAAATAATAGCATTCGAAAAAATACTTTAAGTAGCTACTACAGAAACAGAATTTAATAATCTAATAAAATTTTTGGGTGGTTTAGTAAACCGGAGTTAACAGCCCTAAACTATACGCTGGCTGAGCCAAGCATGTTCTCCATAGTCTGCTCATCACTGACTTCGCTTCCAGAATAACTTTAAACTTTTTTATTTTCTCCAAAATATAAAAAAGTAACGAAGCAAAAAGTATAGCTACTATAATTGAACAAGTAAAAAAGTGGTATAGTTCATAAAAAATTACTTCGATATACAAGTAAATACTTATTTTTTACGTAAGTAAAGTGACGAAATACCGAAGTAAATTTACTTCGTCACTAGCTAACACTCATGCATGGTCGCATTTAGTATAAAAACATTCTATTCGACGTGAATTGAACATGTAAATGGCTCCGACATTCGTTTCAGGCCCAGTTTTTGCTACGAATTTCCAACCAGTAAGATATTTATACATTAGTAAATTTTACATTAGTAGAGAGAGATCTAATTTTCGAAAAGGCAGCGTTAGTTATTTATATGGACAAAACGAACTAAAGGAACCAAATCGATAAAACTAAATCAGATATCATTAACAACTATAACAGAGATTATATAACTCTCGTTC
This sequence comes from Muricea muricata, assembly GCA_963855995.1. Taxonomy (NCBI): domain Eukaryota; kingdom Metazoa; phylum Cnidaria; class Anthozoa; order Malacalcyonacea; family Plexauridae; genus Muricea; species Muricea muricata. The sequence continues at coordinate 27,334,519 of OY979718.1, read as the reverse complement.
AAAGCAAATCTTTTCACGATCTCCAACACTCAGAACCTAAAATTTATTGCAACTCTGCCGTAAAATATACGACATATACAATGTTGCGAATAAATGTTCGAGATTTAGAGTTTAATTTCCTATGACTTAGCTCCACCGTATATATAGGACTTCCGAAGCAAGATAGATCTATAGGATGAAACCTTAAGTGTCGAAAGTCTGAAAATTTTAGCTGCGCGAACATTAGATACGGCAGGTGTTTTCGTTAAATATGCGTATGTTAAAAATACAACTAACTATTTCTTCAATTATATTCAACCCAAGAGGTTCGGAGCAATCTTCCATAGTACATCCGTCGGTAAAACATTGCCTAAGTACGCCGACTTGTGTGAAAGTACATACCGTGAGAGTTATCCGTTCCCCAAGTTGACAGGGCAAACATTATCAAGACTCTAAGTCCGAATTGTTTCCAAGGCGAGTGAACACACGAGTTCATCGTGGAAGATCGATATAACATATTAAATCGAAGCAAAGATGCTGCAAGTCCAACTATCAGTGCAGCAATAGCTCGAATCCCATCGAAATTCTTACATATTCAGCAAAATTATCCACGTTGTTTAATCAAAGTTGGTATGAACGTATTCCAAACCGAGTAACAGTTGGCAAGCAATATTTCGAACAACACGACAACCGAGAATGCGCACTGGCGACCTCATCATTAATTCATGCTCAAAAAAAATGTCGCAGGTTTATTAACATTTCCTTGAGGAACGATAGAAGCACGATAATCTCGACTTTAAGTTTATAGCGGGAGAATCAACGATTAATGGATTTAGGTGGGACAAAAATTTACTTGGTATGCCGGCAAGCTGAAGCATTTCGTATATCGCTTTGCAATTTATGCATTACAGCTTGCCACCGCAATATTCAAATATTCAATGCGGACAAATCTAGTTTTATGCCACCTGCAAACAAGAAAAAACTGATTGGCGCAGCCAAGAAAGTCGGTTAATAATATGTTTAAATTCTATAGAAACGTATTTGCGTGGATGCTAAAACAAGCATATTACTGTCTCTAAATCTATATAAATGATGAGACCACATGAAACGCCCTCGGACAGACCGCACGGAAACATGGCGTAGAAATCATATTGTAGAATGATCAGCACATCTTTTCCCAAGGGGCAGGGGATGGTGACTGTGTAATTATGTAGTTATTTTGTTTACCTCGTCCTTTTCCTCTTGACTGGCAAGGATAACTATAGTAATTATCTCGCACTATGTTTTTCGAATAGAACATCTCATTCAGACGACGGCTCGTGCAGGTTATGCTTTTAAGTAAAACAAACTTAATAGGTTATTATCGGTCTAAGAAGGGTTAAAATCCTGCAATTTCCAAGTAGTACCCTTAATGAAATCAAGTTAGCTAGCGAAGCAATCGATGCTATTTTTGAGGTCTTCAACTCGCGTTTGTGGCATTTAAATTGAGAAGTAAAACCTGCCTGCGGAGGAGGTAGTTGACTAATAACTACAGCATGTTAATATACACGTTCCTTTCAAAATGCCAATGTTCTTCACGGGTTATTGCTATCCGCCTCTTATTCTATTTAACAAGAGAAAATAAGAAGAAAATGACTGCTTAAAATCTGAAGGGCATCTTCTGCCGCCCCGTTGGCGTTGCCACGAGATCCAGCGTCCCTGGTGTTATGTACTTATGTGGTGTTAAGATGCTTGCTAAGATGCTTGTGATGTTATAGCCAGCGAGTAAAGAAACGTTCTAATTGTTAATTAGAAGAATCATACTAGCATACTAATGCAATGCTGTAATTGGATTGGCTACTCTACTCGCTATCTATTCCTCGATAGATAGCGAGTAGCAAAACAACAATTTTCCTGGCGCAGTTTTTTTCAATTCAAATACAATACATAGCATTATTTTTAACAAAATGGCTTATGAATCACAATTATTTATCTCAGATTCTACTAAAACAATTAGATTACTCGCTCTCAATTTCTATGCGGTGATAGTTGATGAGGGCTTCGCCCTCATCAACTATCACCGCATAGAAATCTCGAGCTCGTAAGCACGCAAGCTATATTTAACTGTCGTAAAAAACACAACCACCCAGGTACTGAAATTTTAAATTTCTCATTTTTTCTGTTTACTCTACATTACAAGTACCACGAAATCTATTTTAATAAAAAAAACTCCGTACATTGAGGCGTTTCACGAAACAGGGAACGATTTCAGATCTGTCTACTTTTTTCAAACACCTTGTATAAATTTCCACAGGCGTACGGGCTCGAGTTTTTTAGGAGGTAAAGTATATTTGCCTGAATTTTTACTACAAAACTCATAAGTGTCAGAATTTTTTAAGTAAATTATTAATTACAAAAATTATTACAACTATGGGTAGCGTACGTTATATCTTATGAATTAGTGGTATGTTTATAATGTCTTTAATTATCCCGTCAGAGTCGTTTGCTAAAAGTACCAATTATTTGAACCATGTCCTTTGCAATGGTTCCCTTAGCAGCAGCTCGTGCGTCAGTAACTTTTATAAAGGTCGATCGTCCACTCCATGAGTTGAGGATCTCATCCAACGGCAAAAAGTTGAAAAACCCATACAGCAATACACGGGAATTTCGAACACTTTTTTATAGGAAACAAAGTAGAAATTATTTTAAATTTTTTTCACTTTTTCTAAGTTTTGCAATTCTTTTGCTGCCAGAATATTTTTTTGGGGGGAGGGGGCAGTTGTCCCCTTGCCCCCATGGCTCGTATGCCTACGTAAATTTCTATGTAAGTTTTGCAGCTTAACCCTGGGTTAACGTAAAATTTCTTTTCGAACTTTCCAGTGGCTTGTTGATAAAATTGCGAGATATTTCTTTAGAAATATTCTCTTGATCAATAGTAGTTTAGGTTTGTGAAGTTTTCAAATAAACGAATACATAGAAATACAGAAACTGAAACATTTGGTTAAACGTTAACCCACAGTTAGTGCTAACCCAGCTTTGAACAACCGGCCCCAGTAGGTTTTAACTCAGGGTTAATGCTAACCTCGCTTTGAACAACCTGCCCCAGACAAAACAGGAACATTTTGCTCTGGATTTTAAAAAATTGCGACCTTTGGAATCTAGACAAGGGAAGCTACTCACTTTGCAAACAAATTCTCAACATATTTCTCCATGCGGGCGCATTAAGGCATGCGGGTATTTTTTTTTATTTGGGACCACCTTGATTAACAGGAGGAAGGTTGTTTTGAAAAGAGAAGCGATGAAAAAAGCCATTAAGTTTTACATTTGTCAAATTATGAGAAATCATTAATTACTAGAAATTAAATGGGATAACATTTTAAATTAACATTTCAAATTAAATGGATACACCAAACCCGGCAACTTAACTCAACATGTCAACCGCGAAAGCAATCACTCGCCATCCGTCCTCCAAAGTATACCCGAAGCCATAAACAAACGCCTATCAAATACGTAAGTGTCAAGTCAAGTAAGTGTTTCTTCCGATACCTGCAAGCGCTTATTAGTTCGTTCTCTAAAATTAGGGAACCTAGCTCTAGGTGACAAGTGATAAGAAATATATATATATATATATATATATATATATATATATATATATATATATATATATATATATATATATATATATATATATATATATATATTTATCTATATCTATATCTATATCTATATCTATATATCTATATCTATATATCTATAAAGCGATGGCTGCGAATCAAAGAATCAAAGATCTTTTAATGGCTAGTCAATTTATAAATTTTCGACCTTGACTCGGCCTTCGTATATATATTTATTGGGGCGCCAAATGTATTTTTATTGTTTAGATAAATTACAAGGATATTTTGGATGATATATTTTATTATATATATCACATAACCAAAATATCTGCTTTGTTTATTTGACATAACCACATTCTCGTTTGCCCAATGAACTCTATTATATCAAATAACCAATTTACGTTTTGTGCTGTATATGAAATAATAAACTTGACGTGTTTTCGCTCGCTTGGCGAACCAAATGACGTCATAACGCTAGAAACACTCAGAGCCTACCCCTCCTGAACATGCCGAGGACAATTTTCCGAAATATTCTGAATTCTGATTCGTTCGTTAACAAAGTGCTCTAGCAAGGAGTTTAACTGAAGCTATCGGGCGGGCGATAGACGAGACACTAACTACAATCGCAGAGGTAACGTGTAAGAGCTTATTCGTTTTATTTTTCGCCTAGATTGCCTCATTACAGAGTTGAATACCGCTGCCACGACCACTAGTAGAAGCAGAGCTAGTAGTACTTGCTTGAGGCGAAGACTAAAACAGCATAAATATGAACGTGTTCATGTATTTCATGTAATGGCGTCAATGCTATGATGTGTACAAAATATTACACAAATATCTATATGAGACAATCTAGGCGAAAAATAAAACGAATAAGCTCTTACACCTTACCTCTGCGATTGTAATTAGTATTAGTGTCTCGTCTATCACCCGCCCGATAGCTTCAGTTAAACTCAAAAAACCAGAATTCGGAATATTTCGGAAAATTGTCTTCGGCATGTTCAGGAGGGGTAGGCTCTGAGTGTTCCTAGCGTTATGACGTGATTTGGCTCGCCAAGTGTGTAAAAATTATTTTGGTTAGTTGATATAATGCGAGAAAAAAATTGGTTATTTGATATAACCAAATTAAATCATGAACGCGAAAAGTGGTTATTTGATATAACCAAATTAAATCATGAACGCAAATAATGGTTATTTGATATAACCAAATTAAATCATGAACACAAATAAAGGTTATTTCAAATAACCAAATAAAATCATGACATCAAACTTGGTTATTTGATATAAGGAAAAGTTTATTATTTCATATACAGCACGAAACGCAAATTGGAGTTCATTCGGCAAACGAGAATGTGGTTATTTCAAATAACCAAAACAGATATTTTGGTTATATGATATAATAAAATATATCAGCCAAAATATCCTTGTAATTTATCTAAATAATAAAAATGCATTTGGCACCCCATACAAGAGAGTGCTCAATGACAATTAGACAGAGTGAAATGTATAACCGTGTAAAATACCTCAAAAACTTACCAGGGACGTAGCCAGAACTTTCAACGGGGGGGAGCCCTGCAGATACTAATAATTATGATAGCTTTGACGTGCCTATCGCGTTAATACTAGGGAGGTTTAGCAAAGAGACGTGACGTCAATGCGAGGTAAAATGCCGTGATTGCCCATCTCCAGATTTTTACCTCGCTTTGGCGTTATCAAAGGCGTTGTGCCGTCCTTGCTAAACCTCTCTATTAACGAAAGGGGGGGGGGGGAGCCGCGGCTCCCTCGGCTCCCCCCAAACTTACCACTACAGTCTGTTTCATCCAGAAGGAACATCCACACTCTTCAGGTGATAGTCGCATGTAATGGTAATGCCTAGGAAATTGTATCAACTTGTAGGAAAAGAAGGAAACATTTACTTGGCAATTATTTTAATATGTTATTTTAGCTTTCCACTGACGTCAAGACCACAAGTACTAAATAGTATCAAATTTCCTAGACATTACTATCAGATGCTATTATCACCTGAAGAGTGTGTCAGGCTTTGCCAGGCATACGAAACAAATTTGTAGTGAATAAATATATGAAGTAAGCCAAGTTTGTCCTTATCTTACTATTTCGCTTTACTTTGGTATTGAACACTCTGATCATATGGTTTTTATTCTTTATATATATATATATATATATATATATATATATATATATATATATATATATATATATATATATATATATATATATATATATATATATATATATATAAATAAATCACCAGTAGAATCGTTTTTCAATTTTTATTATTTTCAACGTTTCGGGGCAAGCCCCTTTCTCAAGGGGCTTGCCCCGAAACGTTGAAAATAATAAAAATTGAAAAACGATTCTACTGGTGATTTATTTATATGATGTTGTGGAATTGGGGTGGAGGGTTGGTGATTTACGTATATATATATATATATATATATATATATATATATATATATATATATATATATATATATATATATATATATATATATATATGAAATTATATGGGATGTATGAAATCCGTACAAACAGTGCTCGATGCTTATACGCAGAGCGGTATACTAGCTATAGGTATATCAAAGACGAAACGAAATCATAACCAACATAAATAGTTTAAAAATTTAATGCTACTCTGAGTTTCACGTGCGTGTGCACGATCATCAGGCAATAAAATACAATATGACCAAAGAATGTATATATATATATATATATATATATATATATATATATATATATATATATATATATATATCGTGTCGTTATGGAAATTAAAAGCTATAGAAATATACAACAATTAAAATTTAAAGGAGATTCGCATAAATATACTTTATATGATTAGACTTCATGCACAAAAAACAATCCAATTGCACAGAGCTATCTAAGTACATCTGGGAATTAAAGAGTAACAACAAAGATTACGATATTAAGTCGTCAATGATCGCCCGAGCGAAAGCCTATAACAACAGGGCAAAGCGTTGTAACCTGTGCCTCACGGAAAAACTGTCCATTATAAATGCAAACAGTGCCAACTTGCTAAACAAAAGGAACGAACTAATATCAAAATGCCGACATGAAAACAAATTTTATATTAATTAAAAACTATAAGAGGGAAGTTACGTAATGGTGCTAGGGAACAATGAAAATGAAGTCTAATCATATAAAGTATATTTATGCGAATCTCCTTTAAATTTTAATTGTTGTATATTTCTATAGCTTTTAATTTCCATAACGACACGATATATATATATATTCTTTGGTCATATTGTATTTTATTGCCTGATGATCGTGCACACGCACGTGAAACTCGGAGTAGCATTAAATTTTTAAACTATTTATGTTGGTTATGACTTCGTTTCGTCTTTGATATACCTATAGCTAGTATATATATATATATATATATATATATATATATATATATATATATATATATATATATATATATATATATATATATATATACATATATATATATATATATATATATATATATATATATACACGCAGAGTAGCAACAGCAAAATTTGCCTTCCTTATTATATATATATATATATATATATATATATACATACACACACACACACACACACTTAAGGTTTAACCTTTTCTAATACTTTCCCCCCCCCCTCCCCTCTTAGTGCAATGATGACAATTACCTGAACTGTGCATGAGTATGATTAATGTTGTGACTGGGTTGTTCCAAAAAAAAGATCCCATGAACCCACAGAAGAAAATTTAGCTTACAGAGAGGAAAAACCTATTTTTCACATGATTTGACAACATATAGTAATTAAAAACAACAAAACATTTGGTGTACTTTAAACTATTAAATATAAATTTGATTTACCTTAATTTCCTAACAAACAGCACTATGCTATAGTTGAAGCAGTTGATACAAAACCAAAGCAGCATGAACAATGAAGCATAAATCAATGGCAAATGCTGGAGCATTGGATGAACTTATAACTTCATGAGCTTTTTTAACAGCAAACTCTCTGTTCAGATCCCTGATATGGCTATCAGGCCACAATGACATACAGTGCTTACCATGCTCGCCTTCAGTGTATATGAACGAATCATTAAATATCTTGTTACAAAACATGACCGAATCTTTGAAGTAGTCTTTGAATCGTTTGCATTTTAACTTGCACTCGTTACCATTCTTAGTCCATGTCCATGTTTCACCCCAATTGTCGGAACAGGTGTAGTCATCCTTGCAGGCTTCAAACCAGTCATCGCAGTCATGAGAACACAGTGGAAGATTCATAACCCTCTCGGTTCTAGCTATCTTTGGAATGTTATCCTTCACAATCCAAGGGGCAAAATTTGGGGAGCAGGAATAGAAACATGTGTCCTTTATGAAATAGTCTCGGCATTTTTTTGACAGCTTGCCACAGTGTTCCCAGTTCATGTTGTACAGCGATAAACCCCCATCTTTCTTAATTGCATCAGTTGTATCCTTTGTGCAACATGCATGCGCCCGCCATGGAACACATTCTGTAATTTCCATCTCTGGCCCAGGTTTGACCTTGTGGTAATTGGTCGCTAAACATCTGTCTAGGAAGTTAACAACCTTTTCACTAACAGCTGCAGCACAGTCATGCGACTGCTGTGCAATCTTGGCAACCTTCTCATTTGGATTGCTTCCATCCTTGGTTATGTTCGGCCAAAGGGAGAAGCAATCCTCACCGACATTCCCATGCCTGTATTCAAACGTTCGGTCGAAAATGTTGTTACAAAAGTTACCTGAATCCTCAAAATACTCCTTGAACGTTTTGCACGCCTTGATACACTGGTTGCCCTGTTTTGTCCACTTCCAGTTCTTGCCCCAGTTATCAGAACATGTGAGGTCATCCTTGCAGGCCTCAAACCAGGCGTCACAGTCACTAGCACATAATGGCACGTTTAGAACTCTTTCCTTGCGTGTTATTTTCGATCTCCTGTCGACGACAATGAAAGGCCCCATGTTCGGCGAACATTCGTAGAAACAAGTGTCTTTTACAAACCAATCGTGGCAAGCCTTCGACAAATTACGATTGCAGTGATTCCATTTCATGTTGTACAAAGTCAACACTCCATCTTGTCCAATACTTCGCGCCGTGTCACCGGTACAACATGATCTTTTAGCCCATGGAGAGCAGTGATATTTGACAAATTCAGCTCCTTCAGCTCCCGGGCTTTTCTTGTGGTGCTTACCGTCGAGACAGCGATTTAGGCTGTCTGCCGAGCTCGAATGGACACATGTCATTTGCAATGCACAAAATGTACAAAATACAAGCAGTATGAAAACATGCTGCATTTTGTCACACGAGCGAACAAAATTGACGGCAAAAACACTAGATTCTCGCCGAAGTGTACTGCCAGGACAGTTCTAAAAGTAACAAAAAAACCTAGTAATTGTTATTGCGTAAGCTAAAGAAGATTAAGTTACTTGTCGCCACGAGGTTCAAGAACTCTCTACCACCCCACTCCCCCTGCAAAGTGAAAAAATATAAAATATACACGGGGGGGGGGAAGGGGATGATCATTATCAAAGAGCCCCAGATATCCAACGGCCAAAGGCCAAAGCATCATGTGGACACAGATCAGGTATAGAACCAGATGTCTCACTAAGCAAAATTTATGTCCGCGATTTTGAAGAGCTCGCGTCAGCTTCGTCAGATTTGCTCGCGTCAGACTTGCTCGCGTCAGATCGCTCGCGTCAGATTTGCTTGCGTGGCGTGAATCTTTCTTGCTAAAAAGAAGCAGCGTATCGTTTATCAGTAAAATTCGTCAAGAAAATAAAGATCAATAGGTAGTTGCGCCTAAAATCGCCGTTTAACTGCCAAAATTCTGCACTTCCCTATCTTTTTTCTGATAAAAAATGTGCATTACACTTGCCAGAGGTGTTGCGTGTCCAATTCGTGCTCTCACGTAAGCAGTACACGTCAGCGTGGCAAGTGCCATTGCGTGAGCAATTCGTGCTCTCTGGTTGCGTCATCTCGCGTGTGAAATTCGTGATCAGCCGAAAAATCGCGGACACGAAAACATTAGGAATAGATAGGAAGTGAGACATCTGGTTTTATACCTGATCTGTGATGTGGATGCCACATGTGTATGGGGCGCCAAATGCATTTTTATTATTTAGATAAATTATAAGGATATTTTGGATGATATATTTTATTAGTATAGGTAATAGTATAATTTCGAGTGCAATTACGGATAAACAAGCACGAGTGAGTTTTTAAAAACTGCAAAATAGCGCGAGTCCGAAGGACGAGCGCTATTTGCGGTTTTTAAAAACTCACGAGTGCTTGTTTTCCGTAATTGCACGAGAAATTATACTATTACTTATTAATAATATAAAAAGGAAATGTTCAAACAAGCATTTTGTACTTACAACTTCGCATTATGCAAGTACACTCATTCTCGAATCTCTTCGCTTAAAAAAATCATGTTTATAAAAGCCATGGCTAAAAATTTTATGTACAAAGTTCCAGCATACTTTAGAGTTTGTTTTGTGATCATAATTGTCAGAGAAGAATTCCAAATTGTGTTGAAATTTCGACGAAATCTTTAAGCAAACGTGAAAATTCGGCCGCCATATTTTTGTTTTTTCTGCGAGTAAATCCCATCGCTCAAAGAGCTTATTACAGATTTTTGCACTGTTGTTACAGATTTTTGCACTGTTGTTACAGATTTTTGCACTGTTGTTACAGATTTTTGCACTGTGTTACAGATTTTTGCACTGTTCTGGGTGATGTTTGGGATTAACTGCACTCGAATCTACCAATCACAGCCCAGAAACATTTCCTTGTATATTATTATATCATATAACCCAAATATCTGCTATGGTTATTTGAAATAACCACATTCTCGTTTGCCGAATGAACTCCAATTTGCGTTTTGTGCTGTATATGAAATAATAAACTTGACGCGTTTTCGTTATATCAAATAACCATTATTTGCGTTCACGATTCAATTTGGTTAGATCAAATAACCACTTTTCGCGTTCATGATTTAATTTGGTTATGTCAAATAACCAATTTTTTGTCGCATTATATCAAATGGCCAAAATAATTTGACGTTACACACTTGACGAGCCAAATGACGTCATAACGCTAGAAACACTCAGAGCCTACCCTTCCTGAACATGCTTCGCGGTGTTGCGCGTATGCAAAGATGGCGTCGGGTCTGCGAAGTCAACAAAGCCTCTTGCAAGGAGTTTAACTGAAGCTATCGGGCGGGCGATAGACGAGACGCTAACTACAGGTAACGTGTAAGAGCTTATTCGTTTTATTTTTCGCTTCGATTGTCTCATTACAGAGTTCTGCATACCGCTACCATGACCACTAGTAGAAGCAGAGCTAATAGTACTTGCTTGGGGCGAAGACTAAAACAGCATAAATATGAACGTATTCTTGTATTTCATGTAATGGCGTCAATGCTATGATGTGTATAAAATATTACACAAATATCTATATGAGGCAATCTAGGCGAAAAATAAAACGAATAAGCTCTTACACGTTACCTCTGCGATTGTAGTTAGCGTTTCGTCTATCGCCCGCCCGATAGCTTCAGTTAAACTCCTTGCAGGAGGCTTTGTTGACTTCGTTGACCCGACGCCATATTTGCATACGCGCAGCACCGCGAACGAATCAGAATTCGGAATATTTTGGAAAATTGTCTTCGGCATGTTCAGGAAGGGTAGGCTCTGAGTGCTTCTAGCGTTATGACGTCATTTGTGTGTAACGTAAAAGTTATTTTGGTTATTTGATATAATGCGACAAAAAATTGGTTATTTGATATAACCAAATTAAATCATGAACGCGAAAAGTGGTTATTTGATATAACCAAATTAAATCGTGTACGCCAATAATGGTTATTTCAAATAACCAAATTAAATCATGACATTAGACTTAGTTATTTGATATAACGAAAACGCGTCAAGTTTACTATTTCATATACAGCACAAAACGCAAATTGGAGTTCATTCGGCAAACGAGAATGTGGTTATTTCAAATAGCCAAAGCAGATATTTTGGTTATATGACATAGTAAAATATATCATCCAAAATATCCTTGTAACTTATCTAAATAATAAAAATACATTTGACGCCCCCAAAAGTTAAACATGTGTCAATATATTATTCTTATATTTAACAATTATTCGCCGAAGGCGAAGTGATTATTAATGAATATTGGCGACGAAGTCGAGGTGAATATTTACCATAATCAATGAGCCCGAGGCTAATAATTGTTTTAGTGTAAGTTTTAGATCTTTAGTAAAAATTACCTGTGTAAAATGCACTGTCGTCTTTTATTAAGTATAGTTTGTTTCTAATTCTTAGACTAGACTAAAGTTTACTTGTAATTCTTAAATAGTGAAAAAAGTATTTAATAAGGTATTTGCAGACGATGTATTTATTACCTTAAGATAGTTTAACATCAAAGTTTGTTTGTATTCTTTGAGTTTATATTAATGCGATTTTTCTCCATTTACTAATTTTGGCAAAAGTATAATGCATCAAAACGACTCTCATTGGCAGCCATTTTGAAAAAAATGCCAACTAGTAAATAATGCCTCGTATTTACTGGTCAGGCAGCCAATCAAAATGCTTGAAAACCATTATTTACTAAAGAAATTATATTAAATATTTATATATCTGTATTAGAAACTATTTATATATATGTTTCAAATGTTTGTGTATATTATAATACATTATATATATTGTATATATTGTATATATATATATATATATATATATATATATATATATATATATATATATATATATATATATATATATATATATATATATATATATATATATATATATATATATATATATATATATATATATATATATATATATTATATATATATATATATATATATATATATATATATATATATATATATATATATATATATATATATATATATATATGTATATTGCTTCAAGAGCTTACCAATACGGTGATCCGATGTTCAAATCCGACCACATGAGCGAACTTGAGGTTGTCATCAAATTTTTCACCACATGTTGAACACTCGGACAATGGCATCTTGCCTTTCCCCTCTAAATCATTCAACGATTCATGTTTTCATGCACATGTTTTGAACGTTTTCATCTAAATGATACTAAGCTTAAATACCTTGTATAGGTTTTCAAATGATACAGAAACGATAAAACTTCTACATGATTGTTTCTTATACAAGAAAAAAAGAACTCGGTTTTGATCATATTGAAACAGCAACAATTACGACGGTAATCCTCGCGTTTCAAACGGACCTGACGTCACGTTACAAACGTCACGAAAATGTTTTCGCACATCTGCACACGGCGTTTAAACTCAATTTCCAACGGAAAACCTAAAAAAACCCCGCATTTTAACTTGTATACTACCTAGTATACTATAAAACATGTAGACTACAAGATGATTCCACGTTCAAAAATTCTCATGCAAAATGTAACATTGCCAGCGCATTAAATCGTCTCATAGAGAAAGATGTTCACTTTGAATGGGAAAAGAACTGCCTGCATTTCAACTTCTGTCGAGTAATATCCTGTTACATTTTATACACAGATACGTGTGATGTAGAAATAAAGGCTGTTTTAGCACAAGCGGACGTAGAGAGAAAAGAGAAAGTTATTTCGTATATATCGAAAGCATCCTTGGGTAGAGAGAAGAACTACCACAGAGATTAAGAAATATATGCTGGTTTTTAGCTTTGCAATCTTTCGTATTTCAGCCTTGTACTCTTATGTGTACGGGAGAAAAGTGGTTATATATACAGATCACAAAAGCTCTAAAATGGTTGAAATATGTCAAACATCCGAATGGTAAGCTTGCACGATGGACCTTCAAACTGGAAGAGTATGGTTATATTACAGAAAATAAGCCTGGTAATATGTGGCAACATGCTGATACACTTTCTCGTGCCCCTGTTAACAGTGTTCGGATTACTATATTGTCATGGACGGAGTTTGAAGAAACCTAAACCTAGATGAAAACGTCCTATTTGTAAGGAGATGGGTATTGAATGGTTCTAGACCAGATAAGAAGCTAGACGATGCCAGCTCGATGTTAATGCATTTCACAATGTCATCGTATCTTTAGTTGTTGAAAAAATATCCTTTGTCGCAAGTGGATTGAGGAGGAAGCCGGTAAAGAGACTATACAGATCGTTGTACAGTATCTAAGTTTGCTTCACATTATTGACTATAATACGAAGTACTCAGAAGCAATAGCTCTTCTCAATCATGAAGCGGGAATGGTAGTTCGAGCCCTGGAACAAGTGTTTGCTCGACACGGAATGCCTTGCTCACGGACCAAGGCCAAAAATTTTAAATCCCATTTAGTTGCAAGTATGTTTCAGTTGTTTGGAATTGAGAAGAGAAGAACGATTGCTCATCGTCCTCAAACAGAAAGACTTTTTGAACGTTTCAATGAAATTTTGAAATCCCTTGGGATGAACCATGCTTTAGGAGCTACTCTGTTTGGAATGTTGTGCGAAGAGGCGCCAGATTTCTCTTAGGACTAGAATTATTTTTTATTTAAATTATTATTACTATTATTATTCAAAAATATTTGAAAACGGTAACCCTTCAGGGCACATAGGCACCTGATTTTCAAGGGGCCGTTTGTTACACACTATTACAATCTAATATATCACACTAATTACATCATTTACTAATACATTAATATAATTTTACACACGCTAAATATTATTAAATTTAAAAACCCTATTTACAAAAGTTATGTTAAATCAGGTGCTGCCAAGAGTACATTTAAATTTGTTGAGGCTAATGCCTTTTTCTTTGGCTGTACTCGATAAGCCATTCCAAAGCGACGCAGCTGAGTAAGCAAAGCTTTTTTTCATAAAGTTTGTTTTTGGCTTTCCAAGTACGTAATTGTTGTTATTACTTCGCAAGTCATATCGATCATTAGTTTTAATTTTAAACAGGTTAGTTAAAGATGATGGTATTATGTCGTTTCTTACTTTGTGCATGAAAATCGTCTTATTGATTTTATAACGTTGTTTCAAGGGTTCCCAGTTTAATTCCTTTAGAACGTCATCGCTGCTAACATCGTATGTTCTACCAGTGATAATTCTCGCAGCTCTGTTTTGTAATTTTTGTAGTTTATCGGTCAAGTACTCGCAGCAGTTGTCCCAAACCAAGCTACAATAGTCAAAGTGTGATAGCACAATGGCATTACATATTCTCAATAGTGTTGATTTGGGAACGAACTGTCTTATTCGCCGCAACATTCCTATTCCTTTTGAAACTTTCGTGACAACATTTTGAATTTGATCGTTCCAAGAAAGGTGCTCATCAATAATGATGCCTAAAGTTTTGGATTTGTTAACCCTTTTGATTACTGACTCACCAAGCTCAATTTTAGGATCAGTTATATTTGAAATACGCTGTCGTGAGCCAATAATCATGTATTCAGTTTTTTGTTTGTTTAGTGTAAGTTTGTTTGCAACTAGCCACTGATGCACGTTTTCTAAGTCTGCGTTTAAGCGTTCTTGTATTTCATATTCAGTCGTACCTTGGGTTGAGATATTCGTGTCATCAGCAAACATACTTGTAGAAGACGAAGTCAGACAATTTGGTAGATCGTTTATATATAGTAAGAACAATAATGGGTCTAAATTTGAACCTTGAGGTATACCACACTTAACAATTCTTGTGTTGGACATTGTTTGGTTTACTTTACATATTTGAGTCCTATTAGTAAGATATGATTGAAACAATTTTAATGCAGCAAGTCCCCTTACTCCATAATAATACATTTTCTTAACCAACACATCATGGTCAACGCAATCAAATGCCTTTTTGAGGTCCAGAAAGATAACACCATTTAAACAACCCTTGTCCATATTAATTAGCCACTGATTTGTAATGTTAAGTAGGGAAGTTTGTGTAGAGTGCTTCTTCCTGAAGCCTGCTTGTTGTTCTACGAGTATGCTATTAGATTCTAAATATGTTTCAAGCTGTTCAGTAATTAATCTCTCAAATATTTTAGCAACGGACGATAGAACAGAAATTGGTCTATAGTTATCGCAATTTGTTTTGCTTCCAGACTTATGAATTGGCGAAATAATTGCA
Organism: Muricea muricata; assembly: GCA_963855995.1. Lineage (NCBI taxonomy): Eukaryota > Metazoa > Cnidaria > Anthozoa > Malacalcyonacea > Plexauridae > Muricea > Muricea muricata. The sequence continues at coordinate 27,318,832 of OY979718.1, read as the reverse complement.
ATCTTAAAATCATCGGGAAATATACCTGTATTTATAGATGCATTAAATATAGCTGTTAGTGTGGGTGCTATTGCTTCAGCCGCATCTCTCAAAAGTTTTCCCGATATTCTATCATGTCCTGCTGATTTGGATGTTTTAATTGTCGAAAGCAATTTATAAACTTTAGTTACTGACACATTTTGTATGTTAAATTCTGTGTTGGAAAAAGTCAAGTAAGACTCAGGCACCCTTGAGCTCTGCGGCATGTCTTTAGCTAGGTTTGTTCCAACTTCATTAAAATGTGAGTTCAAAACATTTGCGATTTCGTCCCTTTTTGTGAAGTTTTGGTTATTGTGCTGGATTTCGGATATCAGTGTTGTTTTTGATTTTTTGTTTGTGAGCTTATTAATTGTTTTCCACATTTTCTTCGGATTGTTTTCACAATCATTTAAAGTATTAGTGAAGTAAGTTGCTTTTGTATTTTTGATTAGTCGGTTTAAATCATTACGTGTTCTCTTATAAGCATCATGAAGTTGTTTTGACCCGGTTTTAACTGCCTTTTTCTTCAAAAAATCTCTTCGGTGCATAACTTGTCTAGTGTTATCCGTAATCCATGGAGCATACTCACTTCTAACTTTTTTAGTGATCTCGGGCGCGTGAAAATCTGCGATGGACAAGAATATTGTTTTCCATTTTCCCCACATCATATTTGGGTCGAGCATAGTATCCCAAAATATTTGATCATGTAAATATGTCAAAATGTCCGACTTAAAATTGTTCGCATTGTAGTGTTTGTATTGTCTTGTTTTAATAACTTTCGGTTCCTTACGGGGAACGGAAATTTTCCTTTGAATATAAATTAAGCTGTGGTCACTAATTCCCAAATGGATCACACCTGAGCCATTAATTAGTTCCGGTTTATTTGTGAATGCTAAATCTATTAAAGTTCTAGTTGTAGCTGTAATTCGTGTTGGTTCGTAATTAATTGTTCGAATTGAAGGGTTTTTGCGATTTCAGCAAGTTTGTTAGTCTGCGCGTTGGATCTGTTATTGATCAAGCGAGTCCAATCGCAGTTGAAATCACCAATAAGGACAACTTCCTTATTCTCAGAGTCCATACGGGTAATTAAATCCTCGTAGATATTAAAAAGTTCTAGTGCTGAATCGGGTGGTCTATACCAACTATTAATTAGGAATGGTTTGGATCTTGGTTTAGAGATTTCAAGTGTAATTGCCTCAAGGCTTTCGTGAGCAAGATCGTCCCTTACTGTGTAATTTATTGAACTTCGTGTATATATTACAACTCCCCCGCCATGCCGATTTCTGTCCTTCCTCACAACATCGTAACCATTAATTTTTATCTCGTGATTTGCGACCGACAGATCGAGCATGGTTTCGTTTAGGCTATAATTATGTCAAATTGCTGTTTATCAAGATATAGTCTTAATTCATCGATATGCTTGGTTAAGCTTCTTATATTTAAATGAGCAATTTTAAACCCTCTATTTGTTTTCGAAAAATCGGTATCATTTACAACTTTATGACAATATGTATTCTTGACAGCATCCTGATTTCAATTAATTGAAGTCTGATTTTTTAAAAAATATTTTAAGTTCATTGCAAGTGTCGTTGTACCTCTTTGATTTAAGTGAAGACCATAATTATTGAGATGTGATTTTGTGATATTATTATGTTTGATAAGTCCCCAGTTACGCTCAGTGCATAGATTATCTAATTTCTTATTGTAAATGTTTACCTTGTCGGCAAGTAGGGCATCATCATTCCTCGTTATAATTTCAGAAAGCGTGAGTTCAGTGCCACGTCCTTCTTTTGTGATGACTTCTCCGAGCTTGCTTATCGCCGTGATCAATGTATCAGGTGACTTACTTTGAAGATCGTTCGTACCTACGTGCAAAATAACATGGTTTGGGTTCTTTTGAAGAGTAGGTCTAACGTAATGGATCATTTCGTCAACACCGGCCCCAGGAAAAGTTTTGATTGTAACTTTATGGTCGATACCATGCTGTATTCTTCTGGGATTTAGATGTTTTAGCATTGAGTCACCCAATACAGCGATATTAGAATGTCTTTGTTTCGTCGTCGTAGATTTGTTTTTATCGTTTTTCTTATTATCCAACTTTGATCGACTGTGTGATGTATTTGCTCTTTTTGACTGGTGACTTTTCCTCTGTTCGGGCTTTTCGTTAGTGCCTTGATTTACCTCCTGTTGGGCTGACATTGCGGCGCTGTTGTCGCTATAGCCACAGAATAGAAATAAACAGAAAGGCCACTCGAGTCGGAACCTTTGAAGTTTGTGTCTCCACGCATGTCTCATTACGCATGTTCATTATGCAGGTTCTGGCCAGTCAATTGCCTTTTCTGGCCAATAGGAACGCTGAACTGGCCGTTCCGCCATTATTCTGGCCAGATAACTGCATAAAAATAGGGGGACATGTTGCACTGCTGAGTGGCCCTACTGTTTATACTGTGCTATAGCTTTCGCCGTCACTCAGGACGATGAACTGGTTTCTTAATTGTAAATAATTTTCTTTGTCATTCTTGTTATCACTAGGATTATGCGGTAAACTATTAGGGCCACCCGTGGTCTTCTTATGATTGTTTACAACATTCCACGATGCCTCATGTTGTTCTTGATCGTTTTGTAACATTTTTACAACAGCGATTAAACTATTCTTTTCATTTTCTAAATCCTTAACTTTTGAATTCAGGTCAGACACGATGCACTTATAGTTACAAATTTGATCTTTGAGTCGATCGTTTTCTGCCTTGAGACTGACGTTCTCTTTCGAGTGTTGTGTTTCGAAAACCGAAGACGATTGATTGCTCATAGACTTGTTAATCGCTTCGTTCTCTCCTCTTGCCATTTTTTCGTTGTATAATTCTATCCGTGTCTCGTGTATTTCGCTTGCAATGTTGTTGATCCGTAGTTCTAATCTCTCTTCAACTTTCCGTACAGTATCTAGTACCATTTCAAGCTCGTCTTTCAGTTCCTTTGTCGAGGGTTTTGTAGAGATCTGCTCGCCATTACAGACTGCCTCGTTGTCGACGTTGTTTATTACTTCAGTGTCGGCCCGAGTTAGCTTGGCAACGATTCGGAGTTGGGTTTTTATATCTTCGCTCAATTTGCCATTTATTGTGAGTGAATTACTGTTCGAATACCATCTCACTACGACTTCGTCCAATTCAAGCAATTTACAATGACCGCTAGGCGTCGACCATTTCGTTTCCTTCCCTGTCAATTCGTCCATGAAAGTTTTAAGATCTTCGAAAAGGCCGTTCAATTTAAATTTGCCTTTTTCAGTTACTGTGAGATAATTCGCTGTATTCTCTGTACGTTGATGGTCACTTTTATTAGACAAATCGCATTCGACGCTGGAGCTCATAGTTGCATGTCCTTCGTCCATTGTATTGACCTTGTCAAGACCTGACGAAGTTGTGAGCAAAACTATCCATGGATCAGCCAAGTACCCAGTAGAAGATTTAAAGAAAAGAAAGTGTGACCAACGAAAAATGATAATGGAGAGAGTCGAACAGTCCCAGAAGAAACAGAAACGTTGTTATGATTTACGAAATCGTGTAAAGCGATGCGAAGATTTTACTGTCGATGACACGGTACTTTTAAAGAACTTTAGAGCGCGTGATGAAAAATATGTTGGGTCATATTTGATCGTCGATGTTCGTGATACAAGATGTGAGATAGAATCGTTAGCCAACAAGACGAGAAGAGTTGCTCAAACAAAATTTAAACGATTTTTGATGTACTATAAAATAGATAATGTTTAAGAAGGAAACGAAGATACGGAATTTCTGACTTTGACCATTGTTAAATTGTAAAGCTAGTCGTCTTAGAATAACAATGTAACTCATTATCTATGTCGGTCAAAGTTTATGCAAAAATATCGTTTTTCATCTTCACGTGTGTATTATGTTTTCCACCAATAAAATTCTTGAATTATCCTATTGTTCAAGTCGCGGACGTCTAGCTTTCCTGAAACGTTATTGGTCAGTCATGTAAAACTACAATACGCACATGACGGCGAAGAACTTTATTTCTGCATAAACCAGAACAATATATTCATATTACATAGTGGTTTATATTGTAGTTCTAATGAGTACCCAATTTCCAAACCATCTAGCGCCATTAACCATGCTTTGACGAAATTGAGAATGAACTGGCTAATCGTGAAAAACAAAGAAACAACGAAAATGCTAATAAGATGCCACGATCTTGGAACCTTACAAGAAATCAAAGAAGACCATCGTTATGGGGCTCTTGTCATGGCTTTCTAAACAGATGAGTTGAACACTTTAGAGTAACTAAAAATCTAAACTTCTTCAAGTTTAAATGAACTTGGACCTTTTAATTCTCCAGTTTTTGCACTATTTTATGACTATCTGATAGGGAATTGACCATTATCATATCATGTAGATTTAGTCGTTTATTAAGTTGTTATTGTGAGAGGAGTGTTAAAAAGGTGACTTTTGATTTATGTAATTTAAGAGAGAGAGACCGCATGGTGAGGAGTGAGGACGTTTTGGGTATATTGAAGTGAGGTATTATCAAGAGAGTTATAGCGCGTTTGATGAACTATTAAGAGATATCGAGAGGTTCACGGTGTCGTTGAGGGCCGCTTCATTACAATTATGCAGCACTGTCTTCATTTCATTTTTTAAAAGGAACGTAAATTAAGCTGAAGAAGATCTACTTTCGTCTGGAAAGCTCGAGATATAAACCATAGATATAATATAGTGTATATATAGGATGCAAACTCGGTCACGAATCATGTCTTCACTTCTTCTTGCGAGTATCCTTATCAACTCGCCGTTTTAAATCAAATCCAAATTTGAACGTCAGCGCATCTAAACAAAGTTCATCATAAAAAAGGTCCGCTGTCTTATTTACAGTTTAATTCGAGTCATCTGCAAGCTCAAGTTTTTTCTGAGCTTAGTAAATCCGGTAAGAATACAGGTAATTACCAAAAGACAGTCCTAATCTTCATTCCACTTCCAATAATTACGATAGTACCCATACTCCTCCATGTTTATCTAACATAGCAGTGGGGGAGGGAGGGGGGGGGGAGGAAGAAGTGATACACATGCTCACGTAATGCAACGAGGTACGTACACCATTTTTGGATGCCGAAATCAATGATTTTATCAAAAGAAAAAAGGCCCGGTTTCCTTGTAAACGATTGTCCCATACTTAGTTCTTCTACAGTTTTTAAAAATTTAGATTTTAATAAAAAGGCCCTCACAATTTTTACCATGTCGTTTTTTGTTGGTTTATATTAGAAAACAAAAGAGGGCATTTTACATAAGGCGCTGGCTGGCGAGGTTGCTGAATTAAGTACAAGCAATGCTTATATATATATGTACAATATACAATAAGTTTTTATTAATTGATCTGAAGTAAATGAATCAAAACTGCTGAGTTGTTGTACTTTCTAACAAATGCCCATATTTTCTAATGTTTCTCTGAAGGAAGTGTTACGCCAGAAAACAAGACAGGGATTTAAAAGAGAGTTCAGGTAAACTAATGTCATTGCTATTGACCACATCACCTGCTGCGTGCCACTTAAAAACACTTCGGAGAAAAATAGAAACAAATTCAAGGCGTAACAACCCAGAATACTTGCGATAATCAGAAACGCGGTTATTGTTGATCGTAAGATCTTTCTTTGTGATATGTTTTGACTGGTTGAAGGAGTTTGAGTGGTCCGAATTGCCTTTCGATGCCTAGCAACCAGCTTGTATGTCCAACACCAGGTTACAACCACGGTGGCGACCGTCATGAAAATAATGACAGGTGTTCCGTACATCAGAAAGTGTATATGCCAAAAAACAGCAAACGTCAGACACGAAACCAGAACAAAGGAAAAGACAATTGTTATAATAAGCCGGGATTTTGTAATGATATTTCGCCAATGATACGGATAAGCCAAGGTTATATAACATTGCAAACTAAGAATCACAATTGTTACCAACGAGAGTTGCAAGAACAACATGGATAATACAGTGTTGGTATCGTTTATCAGGCAACTAGGATTTCCCAACACAGCAGCTAGGATCTCGACGACATTTACAGGTACTACAAAGGCAGTTACGCTAAAGTCCGTGATGGCAAGTAGACAGAAGATCGTGTTCTGAATACTACGTAGATGAGGGTTACGATAATACGCCATTATGACAAGCCCGTTAGCCAGTGTTCCAAAGAGGGAGATGAAAATATTTATGATCGCCAGTGCAACTTGCGATGCAGTGTCTTCAACTCCAATAGGAATAAACATTTTTGTTAGTTCACATATCACATACAAATTGGACTGGACCATTTTATTTGTCACTGGAGTGTATACTATATCATGAGCTCTCATTCAGAATGTAGTCGGAACTTTTTGTATGTTCGCCTTATCCTTATTGAGATTAACATATGAAAGATCTGCCGCAAAACGTTTTTTAATTTAATTAAAGTTAGAATGTACGACAGTTGTAGAAAAAAATGGTGTTACGAGAAAGTAGAAACTTCGATGCGTTAAATCTTCGATGCGTTGAAGCATGCTTGTGTACATGAACAGGAAAATTCCAGAATTAATCATTCAGTTATTCTGTGACCTTAAAACGTTTTGACAAAAGTACTTCAATAAAAACAAGCGCAAATCATGCAAAGTTAATTTAACAACCATTTAAGCTACAATATAGCTCTCATATCTTGTTTATTAAATTTTTGTTGTAATTTTACAATTCATGAAAAACAATATATTGCCAAAATTTCATGTATTGCTGTCGAGTCATATTATCAATTAAAATGCAATAATGTAGTTAAATATTAATGTTAAGCACGCAGCTGTATAATTAAAATTTTATTAGAAACGAACAAGCTTAGCAATTTTGAAATTTTATAAACCATAGATACGATATAATATATATCCGATGCGAACTCGGTAACGAATCGTGTCCTCGCTTTTTCTTGCGAGTATCCTTATCAACCCGCCGTATTAAATTTGGATTTGAACGTCAGCGCATCTAAACAAAGTTCATCATAAAAAATTGTCTGCTGTCCTATTACTCCGCCTGCCGTAGGCGAGGCGGAGTTTTAAATTCGCCCCGTTTCTGTTTTTTTCTTCGGTGTCAGAAGTTGGTGCAGCGCTCATGGGTGATACCGCTGGGCACAAGCCGCGTGAGCCGACCTAAACACGGCGTTTAGACTCAATTTCCAGCAGAATATGTCAACAAAACACGCATTTTAACATGTATGCTAGAACATCTAAGCCGCAAGAAGGTTTTACGTGCAAAGATTCTCATGCAAAATGTTTTAAAACGACTGATTCCACCGCGAAACTTTACCGAGGAGCGATGTATCGCGGTGCACCCGATCCGAACGTTGTATCCAAATAAAATTATTGTCTCCAATAAATTATTGGGATTATCACGGTTAGGGTTAGGGCTGGGGTTTGGGTCAGGGTTTATTTTATATGCATGAAATGACAATTCCAGTTACTATTGTAATTATCAAATATTGTAACCAATAATTTTATTGGAATATAACGTTCGGATCGGTTGTGCGGTGAAGTTTTGAGAGCGTGTTTCCGTTATTTTCTGTTGTGTTTCCACTTTTAAGAAATTTAGAAATTTCTACACAAGAATCAAACGTAAATTCTACTAAAATATCTATATACAAAATACAATTTTTAATTTTTAATAGTGAACAAAAAGAGAAAGGAAGGTTCTTTATCAAAACATTGCTCTAGAAATGTTTTAAAACGGCAAATTTTGATAGACTCCATCATTCTATGATCAAGGAGTGAGTCTAAGAAATGTGTTCCTAATTTTAATCACAAAGTATTCGTTGTGATTTTTTTTCTATACCTATGGTGAGATGCTGATATTTCGTGTAAAATGATTTATTTGCTTGTGGGATCTCATACATTTATAAAAGGTAAGAGACATTTAACATTCCAATTCCAGAAATACACATGTTAGTCTAAAGTTCCCAACAAATTATATCGTGGAGACTTCAGGCAGTGTGCTATAGAATTGATTTAAATGATGCTATCAGTTTAATGTATTTATGTATGGTATACACTTTTAGTAAAATTTTCTTTACTTGCAACTACCCAAAAATAAAACAGCCATATATTGGTTGTATTATGACAAAAGAATCTTGTTCAATATATGTACTATGAAAGTCTTTAATTTAAATTAAATTCTAAAAAATGCAATCTTTCTAGGACTCTGGCAGAATCACTCAGACATTGATTTTTGGTTATTTTAGTGATTACATAAGATGTGCTAGCAATGCCTTAAAATGCCTTTGAAGGTACCCTAATAATAACTGATTCAAAAAGAAGTTCGTTGGGCGAAACAGAAATAAGTGAATATACCCCCCTCCAACCCCCCCCCCTCCCCCCAATGAACGCTCTAGTTACAGCCTTGTGTCCATTTTCGTTTTGGCAGGCGGAGTGAACGCCTTAGCAGGCGTCTTGTTTACAGTTTAATTCGAATCATCTCCAAGCTCGAGTTTTTTCAAAGCATAGGAAATCCGGTAAGAATACAGGTAACCACCGAAAAACGGTTCCTAATCCTCATTCCACTTCTAATAATTACGCTAGTACACATACTCCTCCATGGTTATCTAACATGGCAGTGTGAGGGGGGTGATATACCTGCTCACGTAATGCAACGAGGTACGTACGCCATTTTGGACGTCACGTTACAAACGTCACGAAAATGTTTTCGCACATCTGAACACGGCGTTTAAACTCAATTTCCAACGGAAAACCTAAAAAAACCCCGCATTTTAACTTGTATACTACTTAGTATACTATAAAACATGTAGACTACAAGATGATTCCACGTTCAAAAATTCTCATGCAAAATGTAACATTGCCAGCGCATTAAATCGTCTCATAGAGAAAGATGTTTACTTTGAATGGGAAAAGAACTGCCTGCATTTCAACTTCTGTCGAGTAATATCCTGTTACATTTTATACACAGATACGTGTGATGTAGAAATAAAGGCTGTTTTAGCACAAGCGGACGTAGAGAGAAAAGAGAAAGTTATTTCGTATATATCGAAAGCATCCTTGGGTAGAGAGAAGAACTACCACAGAGATTAAGAAATATATGCTGGTTTTTAGCTTTGCAATCTTTCGTATTTCAGCCTTGTACTCTTATGTGTACGGGAGAAAAGTGGTTATATATACAGATCACAAAAGCTCTAAAATGGTTGAAATATGTCGAACATCCGAATGGTAAGCTTGCACGATGGACCTTCAAACTGGAAGAGTATGGTTATATTACAGAAAATAAGCCTGGTAATATGTGGCAACATGCTGATACACTTTCTCGTGCCCCTGTTAACAGTGTTCGGATTACTATATTGTCATGGACGGAGTTTGAAGAAACCTAAACCTAGATGAAAACGTCCTATTTGTAAGGAGATGGGTATTGAATGGTTCTAGACCAGATAAGAAGCTAGACGATGCCAGCTCGATGTTAATGCATTTCACAATGTCATCGTATCTTTAGTTGTTGAAAAAATATCCTTTGTCGCAAGTGGATTGAGGAGGAAGCCGGTAAAGAGGCTATACAGATCGTTGTACAGTATCTAAGTTTGCTTCACATTATTGACTATAATACGAAGTACGCAGAAGCAATAGCTCTTCTCAATCATGAAGCGGAATGGTAGTTTGAGCCCTGGAACAAGTGTTTGCTCGACACGGAATGCCTTGCTCACGGACCAAGGCCAAAAATTTTAAATCCCATTTAGTTGCAAGTATGTTTCAGTTGTTTGGAATTGAGAAGAGAAGAACGATTGCTCATCGTCCTCAAACAGAAAGACTTTTTGAACGTTTCAATGAAATTTTGAAATCCCTTGGGATGAACCATGCTTTAGGAGCTACTCTGTTTGGAATGTTGTGCGAAGAGGCGCCAGATTTCTCTTAGGAGTAGAACCTGACGAAGTTGTGAGCAAAACTATCCATGGATCAGCCAAGTACCCAGTAGAAGATTTAAAGAAAAGAAAGTGTGACCAACGAAAAATGATAATGGAGAGAGTCGAACAGTCCCAGAAGAAACAGAAACGTTGTTATGATTTACGAAATCGTGTAAAGCGATGCGAAGATTTTACTGTTGATGACACGGTACTGTTAAAGAACTTTAGAGCGCGTGATGAAAAATATGTTGGGTCATATTTGATCGTCGATGTTCGTGATACAAGATGTGAGATAGAATCGTTAGCCAACAAGACGAGAAGAGTTGCTCAAACAAAATTTAAACGATTTTTGATGTACTATAAAATAGATAATGTTTAAGAAGGAAACGAAGATACGGAATTTCTGACTTTGACCATTGTTAAATTGTAAAGCTAGTCGTCTTAGAATAACAATGTAACTCATTATCTATGTCGGTCAAAGTTTATGCAAAAATATCGTTTTTCATCTTCACGTGTGTATTATGTTTTCCCCAAACCCACCAATAAAATTCTTGAATTATCCTAGTGTTCAAGTCGCGGACGTCTAGCTTTCCTGAAACGTTATTGGTCAGTCATGTAAAACTACAATACGCACATGACGGCGAAGAACTTTATTTTTGCATAAACCAGAACAATATATTCATATTACATAGTGGTTTATATTGTAGTTCTAATGAGTACCCAATTTCCAAACCATCTAGCGCCATTAACCATGCTTTGACGAAATTGAGAATGAACTGGCCAATCGTGAAAAACAAAGAAACAACGAAAATGCTAATAAGATGCCACGATCTTGGAACCTTACAAGAAATCAAAGCAGACCATCGTTATGGGGCTCTTGTCATGGCTTTCTAAACAGATGAGTTGAACACTTTTAGAGTAACTAAAAATCTAAACTTCTTCAAGTTTAAATGAACTTGGATCTTTTAATTCTCTAGTTTTTGCACTATTTTATGACTATCTGATAGATATGAATATCTGAATTGACCATTATCATATCATGTAGATTTAGTCGTTTATTAAGTTGTTATTAGGTGAGAGGAGTGTTAAAAAGGTGACTTTTGATTTATGTAATTTAAGAGAGAGAGACCGCATGGTGAGGAGTGAGGACGTTTTGGGTATATTGAAGTGAGGTATTATCAAGAGAGTTATAGCGCGTTTGATGAACTATTAAGAGATATCGAGAGGTTCACGGTGTCGTTGAGGGCCGCTTCATTACAATTATGCAGCACTGTCTTCATTTCATTTTTTAAAAGGAACGTAAATTAAGCTGAAGAAGATCTACTTTCGTCTGGAAAGCTCGAGATATAAACCATAGATATAATATAGTGTATATATAGGATGCAAACTCGGTCACGAATCATGTCTTCACTTCTTCTTGCGAGTATCCTTATCAACTCGCCGTATTAAATCAAATCCAAATTTGAACGTCAGCGCATCTAAACAAAGTTCATCATAAAAAAGGTCCGCTGTCTTATTTACAGTTTAACTCGAGTCATCTGCAAGCTCAAGTTTTTTCTGAGCTTAGTAAATCCGGTAAGAATACAGGTAATTACCAAAAGACAGTCCTAATCTTCATTCCACTTCCAATAATTACGATAGTACCCATACTCCTCCATGTTTATCTAACATAGCAGTGGGGGAGGGAGGGGGGGGGGGAGGAAGAAGTGATACACATGCTCACGTAATGCAACGAGGTACGTACACCATTTTTGGATGCCGAAATCAATGTTTTTATCAAAAGAAAAAAGGCCCGGTTTCCTTGTAAACGATTGTCCCATACTTAGTTCTTCTACAGTTTTTAAAAATTTAGATTTTAATAAAAAGGCCCTCACAATTTTTACCATGTCGTTTTTTGTTGGTTTATATTAGAAAACAAAAGAGGGCATTTTACATAAGGCGCTGGCTGGCGAGGTTGCTGAATTAAGTACAAGCAATGCTTATATATATATGTACAATATACAATAAGTTTTTATTAATTGATCTGAAGTAAATGAATCAAAACTGCTGAGTTGTTGTACTTTCTAACAAATGCCCATATTTTCTAATGTTTCTCTGAAGGAAGTGCTACGCCAGAAAACAAGACAGGGATTTAAAAGAGAGTTCAGGTAAACTAATGTCATTGCTATTGACCACATCACCTGCTGCGTGCCACTTAAAAACACTTCGGAGAAAAATAGAAACAAATTCAAGGCGTAACAACCCAGAATACTTGCGATAATCAGAAACGCGGTTATTGTTGATCGTAAGATCTTCCTTTGTGATATGTTTTGACTGGTTGAAGGAGTTTGAGTGGTCCGAATTGCCTTTCGATGCCTAGCAACCAGCTTGTATGTCCAACACCAGGTTACAACCACGGTGGCGACCGTCATGAAAATAATGACAGGTGTTCCGTACATCAGAAAGTGTATATGCCAAAAAACAGCAAACGTCAGACACGAAACCAGAACAAAGGAAAAGACAATTGTTATAATAAGCCGGGATTTTGTAATGATATTTCGCCAATGATACGGATAAGCCAAGGTTATATAACATTGCAAACTAAGAATCACAATTGTTACCAACGAGAGTTGCAAGAACAACATGGATAATACAGTGTTGGTATCGTTGATCAGGCAACTAGGATTTCCCAACACAGCAGCTAGGATCTCGACGACATTTACAGGTACTACAAAGGCAGTTACGCTAAAGTCCGTGATGGCAAGTAGACAGAAGATCGTGTTCTGAATACTACGTAGATGAGGGTTACGATAATACGCCATTATGACAAGCCCGTTAGCCAGTGTTCCAAAGAGGGAGATGAAAATATTTATGATCGCCAGTGCAACTTGCGATGCAGTGTCTTCAACTCCAATAGGAATAAACATTTTTGTTAGTTCACATATCACATACAAATTGGACTGGACCATTTTATTTGTCACTGGAGTGTATACTATATCATGAGCTCTCATTCAGAATGTAGTCGGAACTTTTTGTATGTTCGCCTTATCCTTATTGAGATTAACATATGAAAGATCTGCCGCAAAACGTTTTTTAATTTAATTAAAGTTAGAATGTACGACAGTTGTAGAAAAAAAATGGTGTTACGAGAAAGCAGAAACTTCGATGCGTTAAATCTTCGATGCGTTGAAGCATGCTTGTGTACATGAACAGGAAAATTCCACAATTAATCATTCAGTTATTCTGTGACCTTAAAACGTTTTGACAAAAGTACTTCAATAAAAACAAGCGCAAATCATGCAAAGTTAATTTAACAACCATTTAAGCTACAATATAGCTCTCATATCTTGTTAATTAAATTTTTGTTGTAATTTTACAATTCATGAAAAACAATATATTGCCAAAATTTCATGTATTGCTGTCGAGTCATATTATCAATTAAAATGCAATAATGTAGTTAAATATTAATGATAAGCACGCAGCTGTATAATGACCATTTTCTTAGAAACGAACAAGCTTAGCAATTTTGAAATTTTATAAACCATAGATACGATATAATATATATCCGATGCGAACTCGGTAACGAATCGTGTCCTCGCTTTTTCTTGCGAGTATCCTTATCAACCCGCCGTATTAAATTTGGATTTGAACGTCAGCGCATCTAAACAAAGTTCATCATAAAAAATTGTCTGCTGTCCTATTACTCCGCCAGCCGTAGGCGAGGCGGAGTTTTAAATTCGCCCCGTTTCTGTTTTTTTCTTCGGTGTCAGAAGTTGGTGCAGCGCTCATGGGTGATACCGCTGGGTACAAGCCGCGTGAGCCGACCTAAACACGGCGTTTAGACTCAATTTCCAGCAGAATATGTCAACAAAACACGCATTTTAACATGTATGCTAGAACATCTAAGCCGCAAGAAGGTTTTACGTGCAAAGATTCTCATGCAAAATGTTTTAAAACGACTGATTCCACCGCGAAACTTTACCGAGGAGCGATGTATCGCGGTGCACCCGATCCGAACGTTGTATCCAAATAAAATTATTGTCTCCAATAAATTATTGGGATTATCACGGTTAGGGTTAGGGCTGGGGTTTGGGTCAGGGTTTATTTTATATGCATGAAATGACAATTCCAGTTACTATTGTAATTATCAAATATTGTAACCAATAATTTTATTGGAATATAACGTTCGGATCGGTTGTGCGGTGAAGTTTTGAGAGCGTGTTTCCGTTATTTTCTGTTGTGTTTCCACTTTTAAGAAATTTAGAAATTTCTACACAAGAATCAAACGTAAATTCTACTAAAATATCTATATACAAAATACAATTTTTAATTTTTAATAGTGAACAAAAAGAGAAAGGAAGGTTCTTTATCAAAACATTGCTCTAGAAATGTTTTAAAACGGCAAATTTTGATAGACTCCATCATTCTATGATCAAGGAGTGAGTCTAAGAAATGTGTTCCTAATTTTAATCACAAAGTATTCGTTGTGATTTTTTTTCTATACCTATGGTGAGATGCTGATATTTCGTGTAAAATGATTTATTTGCTTGTGGGATCTCATACATTTATAAAAGGTAAGAGACATTTAACATTCCAATTCCAGAAATACACATGTTAGTCTAAAGTTCCCAACAAATTATATCGTGGAGACTTCAGGCAGTGTGCTATAGAATTGATTTAAATGATGCTATCAGTTTAATGTATTTATGTATGGTATACACTTTTAGTAAAATTTTCTTTACTTGCAACTACCCAGAAATAAAACAGCCATATATTGGTTGTATTATGACAAAAGAATCTTGTTCAATATATGTACTATGAAAGTCTTTAATTTAAATTAAATTCTAAAAAATGCAATCTTTCTAGGACTCTGGCAGAATCACTCAGACATTGATTTTTGGTTATTTTAGTGATTACATAAGCTGTGCTAGCAATGCCTTAAAATGCCTTGGAAGGTACCCTAATAATAACTGATTCAAAAAGAAGTTCGTTGGGCGAAACAGAAATAAGTGAATATACCCCCCTCCAACCCCCCCCCCTCCCCCCAATGAACGCTCTAGTTACAGCCTTGTGTCCATTTTCGTTTTGGCAGGCGGAGTGAACGCCTTAGAAGGCGTCTTGTTTACAGTTTAATTCGAATCATCTCCAAGCTCGAGTTTTTTCAAAGCATAGGAAATCCGGTAAGAATACAGGTAACCATCGAAAAACGGTTCCTAATCCTCATTCCACTTCTAATAATTACGCTAGTACACATACTCCTCCATGGTTATCTAACATGGCAGTGTGAGGGGGGTGATATACCTGCTCACGTAATGCAACGAGGTACGTACGCCATTTTGGATGGCGGAATCAATGTTTTTATCGAAAAAAGGCCCTGTTTCCTTCTAAATGATTGTCCCATACTTAGTTCTTCCACAGTTTTTAAAAATTTAGATTAAAATAAAAAGGCCGTCGCGATTTTTTCCACGTCGTTTTTAGTTGGTTTATATTAGAAAACCAAAGAGGGCATTTTACATAAGGCCCTGGCTGGTGAGGTTGCTGAACTAAGTACAAGCAATGCATATATGTACAATATACAACAAGTGTTTGTTAAATTGATCTGAATTCAATGAATCAAAACTATTGAGTTGTGGCATTTTCTAACAAATGCCCATATTTTCCAATGTTTCTCTAAAGGAAGTGCTTCGCCAGAAAACAAGACAGGGATTTAGAAGAGAGTTCAGATGAACTAATGTCATTGCTATTGGCCACATGACCTGTTGTGTGCCACTTAAAAATATTTCGGAGAAAAATAAAAACAAATCCAAGGCGTAACAACCCAAAATACTTGTGATAATCAGAAATGCGGTTATTGTTGATCGTAAAATCTTCCTTTGTGATATGTTTTGACTGGTTGAAGGAGTTTGAGTGGTCCGAATTGCCTTTCGATGTCTAGCAACCAGCTTGTATGTCCAACACCAGGTTAAAACCACGGTGGCGACTGTTATGAAAATAATGACAGGTGTTCCGTACATTAGAAAGTGTGTATGCCAAAAAACAGCAAACGTCAGGCACATAACCAGCAGAAAGGAAAAGACAATTGTTATGATAAGCCGGGGTTTTGTAATGATATTTCGCCAATGATACGGATAAGCCAAAGTTATATAACATTGCAAACTAAGAATCACAATTGTTACCAACGAGAGTTGCAAGAACAACATGGATAATACAGTGTTGATATCGTTTATCAGGCAACTAGGATCTCCCAACGCAGCAGCTAGAATCTGGACGACACGTACTGGTACTACAAAAGCAGTTACGCTAATGTCCGTGATGGCAAGTAGACAGAAGATCGTGTTCTGAATACTTCGTAGATGAGGGTTACGATAATACGCCATTATGACAAGCCCGTTAGCCAGTGTTCCAAAGAGGGAGATGAAAATATTTATGATCGCCAGTGCAACTTGCGATGCAGTGTCTGCTACTCCTATAGGAATAAACATTTTTGTTAGTTCACATATCACATAAAAATTGGACTGGACCATTTTATTTGTCACTGGAGTGTATACTATATCAGCTCTCATTTAGAATGAAGTCGGAACTTTTTGTATGTTCGCCTTATGCTTATTGAGATTCACATTTGAAACATCTGCCGCAAAACGTTTTTTAATTAAAGGGTGCAAAGCGTAAATATCTGCTTAATATATAATATTTACCTTTAAGTATGTTTTAAATGTCTAACTCAGTTAAGTCTTCGATGCGTTGAAGCATGCTTGTGTACATGAACAGGAAAATTCCACAATGATTATCATTCAGTTATTGTGTGGCATTAAAAAGTTTTGACGAAAGTACTTGGATAAAAACTAGCGCAAATCATGCAAAGTTAGCTAACAACAAACATTTAAGCTATGATATAGCTCTAATACCTTAACTTTATATATATATATATGATATATTAACTTTTTGTTGTAATTTTACAATTCATGAAAAACAATCTATCGCCAAAATTTCATGTAATACTGTTCAGTCATATTATTAATTAAGATGTAGTGATGTAGTTAAATATTAATGTTAAGCACACAGCTGTATAATGAACAGTTTATTACAAAGGAAGAAGCTTTGACATTTTATTAAAAATAAAGCATTGATATAATATATATATGATGCGAACTCGGTCACGAATCATGTCTTCACTATTTCTTGCGAGTATCCTTATCAACCTGCAGTATTAAATTTGGATTTGAACGTCACCGCATCTAAACAACGTTCATCATAAAAAAATGTCCACTGTCTTATTTACAGTTTAACTCGAGTCATCTCCAAGCTCGAGTTTTTTCTAAGCATAGGAAATCCGGTACAGGTAATCACGGAAACACGTACAGTTCCTACTCCTCATTCCACTGCCAATAGTTACGCTAGTACCCATACTCCTCCATGGATATCTAACATAGCAGTGGGGAGAAGGAATGATATACACGCTCACGTAATGCAACGAGGTACGCCATTTTTAGATGGCGAAAACAATGTTTCTATCAAAAGAAAAAAGGCCCTGTTTCCTTTTAAATGATTTTCTCATACTTATTTTACCCAAAGCTTTTTTAATTTTGATTTAATTGCGAAAATTGTTATGGAAATACTGGCCGAAAATATGCATTTTTTCATCCTGTATTTTCTTGAGAACATTAATCATTCGGTTATGAGCTATTCACACAATGTAAACGACACAAACTGGTGTACTAAAATACCAACAAATGGTTTATTTTGATAAAAATGCCTAAATTCACCTAGTTGAAAATGTTTGCAAACCAAAAATGGCAGATGTAAGGCCTGTAGAACAGTCTAAGAAAGAATTTATTAAATTTAACGTCATGAAGAAGAGAAATACATAAAAAGTTCCCCACGAGTTTCCCATGTGGCTTTTGATAGATGAGGGAAGATACACAATTGGTGTTTTCCTTGATCTATCCAAATTGATACTATTAATCCTAAGATTTTTAAGATTTTTTGAGTAATACAAAGCAAATTGTGAAGTACAATCAGAGCAAATCAGAAGAAATGGTAATAACCACTGAAGTACCCCAAGGTTCAATATTAGGACCACTTTTGTTTCTACTATACATAAATGATACACAAAATTGCAGTGAACTGTTATCAATTATACAATTTGCGGATGACACAAGCATTTTTTGTAGTCATAAATGTCTTAAGGCACTGAACGAAACTATACAAATTAAATTAGATAAAATTTCGAATTAGCTCTCCGTAAAAAAACTTTCAAATAATACTTCAAAAACAAAATTTATCATAGTCAGATTTTCCAAGAAAAAAACCCCATAATGTAAAAAATTCATTAAATAACGAAAATCTTAAACAAATTAGAAAGACTACATTTAGGTCTCATTATCGACGAATCTCTCACAGAGAATGAACACTTAGATATGATTTACAAGAAAATCATAAAGTCAACTACAATAACATCAAAAAGTAGACATTACATTAATAAAGATTCTCTGAAAGTACTATGCCTTAGTCTATCCATGTCTTATTTATAGTAATTTAGTTTAGGGATATACATATAGGAAATAATTCAAATATTAATGAACGTCCAAAAAAGTTAATCAGGTTGATAGCACTCAAACCTTACATAGAACACACTAAGCCGATTTTTAGACAATTACAAATACTAAATTTTGAACAAATAAATTATTTTTTAACTACGTTATTCATGTTTCGATATCATCAATTAGAAAATTTACTTGAAATATTCAAAAGCGATTTTAAAACGAATAAAGAAATTCATGAATATAACACACGAAATTTATCTAAACTGCTTAAATCATTTTTGAAAACAAACTATGCAAAATCAACTCTAAAACACAGGGTAATTGATACATGGAATAGTTTAGATTGCAATTATAAACATATTAAATTTTATTTTTCTTTCAAAAAAGATATACAGAATTACTTATTTAAAAACTCTTCTTAAAACCATATTCATGTCTTTACAACTCCAATACGTATTCTCTTTAACGTCCTTTTGCTTACATTGCACATGTTGTTAATTATTATTAATTTGTTTGCAAACTTTTTTGTTATGAACTGATTTACTGTTAGTATTATTTAAATTAATAATCTAGGGATCTTAAAAAAAGCCCTCAGGTTTCTAGTAGATCCCTACCCCTGATGAATTTTTTTCTCTGTATAAATAGATAGTTGTACATATATTGAAAATTATGGGCGAAATAAATTACTAGTAATAATGGAAACTTTATTTATTGATTATTAGATGATATACAACTACAATGATAAACCTTGCTTTACAGGTAGATTATCAATATCTACATGAATTGACGACATATTACAATATATAATTTCAACAATTTAATATTATTTTAAAATGATTATATTGTCATTAGTTTTGGGTTATCCCACTCCTTGTTTCATCTACAAAATATATAATACGATGTTCGTATACACATAGTCACTATTTTCTTTTTATATATTTACTATACTGAGCATCAAGTTTTAGACTTCTCAGGATTTCGTCAAAACTTTCCAAAGATCGACTGAAAACTCCAAGTGTACTCAAGGACAAGTTAATAAACTTGACTTTATCATAATTTGTTTTCTGTTCTTTTATTAAATCAAGGTACTTATGACGTTTGCGATTGCCGTTGACTTGTAGATTGGATTCAAGTCCGACAGTGAGCTCGAGAATGTATAGGCATTCGTTCTCAATCGCTAGAAGTAGGTCAGGTCGTAAATTGCCACCGGTGAGAAAAGATGGGTTCACAAAGCCAGGTATGTCAACGTAAATTCTGAATTTTGCACAGCAGTAACAGTAGATGCGAAGAAATTAAAAACAGAATCGTGTCGCCATGTAAACCGGCCTTCATTTAAGTATGTCTCACATATATCCAGCAACGATATGAAGCAGCGTTTCGGGTGAGGAGCAAAAAGAGCAATCAGATGTCGATGATAGTCCCCATTTTGATGGTGTTTTTCTTATTGGAAGTGTGTTATTGATATACCGGATAGTGAAGTTAAAGACGTTTTTTGGAAGTTTGCTTTGAACGGATGACCATAAGGAATTGAATGTGGATGTGCAATTATTAAGGTTCTGGAAAAAAAAGAACCTTGCGAAATGACTTGGTTTTAGAGTCTCTCTTCATTCTCTTTTCTGACCGCCTTAAGAACATCTTTTGTGTCATCGTAAATTTCATACTGCATGTTCTTGTTGTTGTTCTTGACCGCCCATAAATTGTTTATATCTACGTTCCGTGAAGATCTTAGAGCTAGCCGAGAAACAGTTTGACATTGGATAAATTTTGTCGAAGGGAGAACAATATTCAGACCAAATTTACCTTGTTGCCAAGGGTTGCAGAGACAGGAAGTTCTGGCTATTTTCGGAAATATTTGGACGCAATACCGTCTAACGTTTCGTAGATCCATGTCTTAGATATATCAGAAGCAATAAAATTCCAGCATATCTTTGACAGCAAATAACGACTGTATAAAAGAATTTTGTTTTTCGGGTGCAAGAGTAGCTCATCAATTTTGTTCATGATGTCATTAATAACAATAATAACAATAATGGGAACTTTTATTAATTTTAAACGATATATAAATTACAATGATAAACCTCACTTCAACAGGTAGTTTATCAGTGTCTACTTGAATTAACTCTTTCTATATAAAATATTAGTATGACATTAGTTCTGGGTTAGCCCAGACTTTGTTTCGTTTACAAAATATATAATATGTGGACCTAATACAAGTGTTAATTATTTTTCTAACAAGGTATTTTCGACATGCTTTATATTTCAATTAAACTTAATGATGTTTCATTTAACACGCCTAAAGAACTAATAGATACATTCACAAATTGTGCTTTTTCGTATTTTTTCAACTGTTCGATAACTAGATCCTGATATTTTTCTTTCTTATGCCTTGCATTATGCAGAAGGTTAGATTCAAATCCGACAGTAAGTTCTAAAATATATATACACTAGTTTTCAATTGTAAGCACAAGGTCAGGACGCAATGTATCTCCGGTGACGACAGATGGACTTATATAACCAGGCAGGTCAGCGTAGAGTTTAGAACAATTTAAGGGTTTAAGCACTGATGCAATTAAAATGAGAACAGAAAAGAAGCTGGGCCAGATGGTGTGCAAGGTTATATTGGATAAAGAAACTACCTGAGTGTCATGAACGGATAGCAGAGCAATTGGACTCTCTCCTTCAAGATAGAAGAGAAATCCCTGGGTGGATGACATATGGAAAAACTGTTTTGTGCTTGAAAGATCCGGAAAAAGGCAGTGCGGTGGACAACTATAGACCTATCTCGTGTCTTCCACTAATGTGGAAACTACTTACAGGAATACTAGCCAATGAAATGCACGAGTTTATTGAAAAAAACAATATTTTCCCTGAGGAACAAAAAGAGTGCAAGAAAAAGAGTAGAGGAACCAAAGATCAGTTATTGATAGATAAGGCAGTATTGAAAGATTGTAAGGTCAGAAAAACTAACTTAGGAATGGCATGGATCGATTATCGTAAAGCGTTTGACATGGTTCCGCACTCTTGGATTCTTGAATGCATGTCAATGTTTGGAATCGCAAAGAACATGGACGAGTTTTTAAAGAGCAGCATGGCAAACTGGAAAACTGAACTTTTTGTTTATGGGCAAAGTCTTGGTCAAGTTAACATCAAGAGAAGCATATTTCAGGGAGATATAGTTTGTCTCCTTTGTTGTTCGTGTTGTGCATGATTCCCTTGACACTATTGTTAAGACAAACAAAAGCTGGGTATCAATTCAAAGGAAGACATGAAAAGATAAACCATCTGTTGTACATGGATGACCTAAAACTATATGGTAAAGATGAGGCACAAGTAGATTCCTTGGTCAAGTCGGTGTATACGTTTAGTACGGATATTGGAATGGAATTTGGGCTTACAAAGTGCGGTGTCATTATACTGAAACGGGGAAAGGTTGTGAAGCTCGATGGAATAGCTCTGCCAACAGGGAAGGTGATGAAAACTATTGATGATGAAGGTTACAAGTACTTGGGAATATTGGAACTTGATGAAATCATAGAAGAGCGAATGAAGGACAAATTTATGAACGAGTATTATCGGAGGCTGAGATTGGTTTTGAAATCAAAACTAAACGGAAGGAACAAATTCCAAGCTATAAATACCTGGGCGGTGGCACTATTAAGATATGGAGCCGGTGTTATGACCTGGAGGAGGCATGAACTACAAGGAATGAATAGGAAAACGAGGAAGTTGCTTACGATGTATGGTGCCTTTCATCCGAAAAGCGATGTTGACAAGTTATATTTCCCCCGGGCAATGGGAGGCAGAGGGCTGATCAGCTGCGAGGGATGTGTAACTTCTGAAGAAAATAACCTAGGTTGGTATATTAAACGCAGCACAGAATCGCTGTTAGTACAGGTGAGAAATAGTAAGATCGTGGACGCGGCCAGTAGTGTTGATAAAACCGAGTACAAAAGAAACAAGATAAATGCGGGTGAGCAACGATGGAAAAATAAAAAGATGTATGGCCAGTTCTGTAGAGAAATTAACTCAAAAACTGATAAAGATAAACGATGCGCGTGGTTGAAAAAGGGTGATTTAAAACCGGAAACCGAAGCATTAATTTGCGCAGCACAAGAACAAGCACTTAGGACTAATTATATCAAACATAAAATCGACCACACGCGGGAAGATGACAAGTGCAGGATGTGTGGACAAAAAGGTGAAATAGTATGGTACATAACCAGTGTGTGTCAGAAATTAGCACAAGGGGAATATAAAAGAAGGCATGACAACGTTGCCAGAATCATACATTGGGAACTATGTGGGAAGTACGGGATTGATAGAGCAAAGAATTGGTACGAGCAGAAACCAATAGGGGTGATGGAGAATGATGCCAAGATACTATGGGACTTCATGATTCAATGTGATAAAATGATCGGACACAGGAAGCCCGACATCGTTCTAGTTGATAGACTACAATAGAAATGTCTGATTATAGACGTTGCATGCCCTGGTGATAATAGAATTGTATAGAAGGAAGAGGAAAAACTACAACGGTATGATTTGTTGAAAAGAGAAATCAAAAGATTATGGCGCATGAAAAATATTGACATTATCCCCATAATCGTTGGCGCCCTTGGATCAATTACAACCGAACTGGCAAAAAGAATAGAGCAACTGAATACTGAAACAGCGATAGAAAAATTGCAGAAAAAGACACTTTTGGGAACAGCTAGAATTCTTCCTAAAGCATTGGAAATTGAGACTTGAGTGAACAATGCCACCTCAGCCCACTGGTCATGGGCAGCTGGCATTGACTATCCGGCATATGACTGCCGTGCGTATAAATGAATAATAATAATAATAATAATAATAATAATAATAATAATAATAATAATAATAATAATAATAATAATAATAATAATAATAATAATAATAATAATAATAATAATAATAATAATAATAATAATAATAATAATAATAATAATAATAATAATAATAATAATAATAATAATAATAATAATAATAATAATAATAATAATAATAATAATAATAATAATAATAATAATAATAATAATAATAATAATAATAATAATAATAATAATAATAATAATAATAATAATAATAATAATAATAATAATAATAATAATAACAATAATAACAATAATAACAATAATAACAATAATAACAATAATAACAATAATAACAATAATAACAATAATAATAATAATAATAATAATAATAATAATAATAATAATAATAATAATAATAATAATAATAATAATAATAATAATAATAATAATAATAATAATAACAATAATAATAACAATAACAATAACAATAACAATAACAATAACAATAACAATAACAATAACAATAACAATAACAATAACAATAACAATAACAATAACAATAACAATAACAATAACAATAACAATAACAATAACAATAACAATAACAATAACAATAACAATAACAATAACAATAACAATAACAATAACAATAACAATAACAATAACAATAACAATAACAATAACAATAACAATAACAATAACAATAACAATAACAATAACAATAACAATAACAATAACAATAACAATAACAATAACAATAACAATAACAATAACAATAACAATAACAATAACAATAACAATAACAATAACAATAACAATAACAATAACAATAACAATAACAATAACAATAACAATAACAATAACAATAACAATAACAATAACAATAACAATAACAATAACAATAACAATAACAATAACAATAACAATAACAATAACAATAACAATAACAATAACAATAACAACAACAACAACAACAACAACAACAACCATAATGACAATGACAATGACAATGACAATGACAATGACAATGACAATAATAATAATAATAATAATAATAATAATAATAATAATAACAATAACAATAACAACAACAATAACAATAACAATAACAATAACAATAACAACAACAACGACAACAACAACGACAACGACAACGACAACGACAACGACAACGACAACGACAACGACAACGACAACGACAACGACAACGACAACGACAACGACAACGACAACGACAACGACAACGACAACGACAACGACAACGACAACGACAACGACAACGACAACGACAACGACAACGACAACGACAACGACAACGACAACGACAACGACAACGACAACGACAACGACAACGACAACGACAACGACAACGACAACGACAACGACAACGACAACGACAACGACAACGACAACGACAACGACAACGACAACGACAACGACAACGACAACGACAACGACAACGACAACGACAACGACAACGACAACGACAACGACAACGACAACGACAACGACAACGACAACGACAACGACAACGACAACGACAACGACAACGACAACGACAACGACAACGACAACGACAACGACAACGACAACGACAACGAC
The DNA here is from genome assembly GCA_963855995.1 of Muricea muricata. Classification (NCBI taxonomy): domain Eukaryota; kingdom Metazoa; phylum Cnidaria; class Anthozoa; order Malacalcyonacea; family Plexauridae; genus Muricea; species Muricea muricata. Next base: position 27,293,946 of record OY979718.1, on the reverse strand, counting down.
AACGACAACGACAACGACAACGACAACGACAACGACAACGACAACGACAACGACAACGACAACGACAACGACAACGACAACGACAACGACAACGACAACGACAACGACAACGACAACGACAACGACAACGACAACGACAACGACAACGACAACGACAACGACAACGACAACGACAACGACAACGACAACGACAACGACAACGACAACGACAACGACAACGACAACGACAACGACAACGACAACGACAACGACAACGACAACGACAACGACAACGACAACGACAACGACAACGACAACGACAACGACAACGACAACGACAACGACAACGACAACGACAACGACAACGACAACGACAACGACAACGACAACGACAACGACAACGACAACGACAACGACAACGACAACGACAACGACAACGACAACGACAACGACAACGACAACGACAACGACAACGACAACGACAACGACAACGACAACGACAACGACAACGACAACGACAACGACAACGACAACGACAACGACAACGACAACGACAACGACAACGACAACGACAACGACAACGACAACGACAACGACAACGACAACGACAACGACAACGACAACGACAACGACAACGACAACGACAACGACAACGACAACGACAACGACAACGACAACGACAACGACAACGACAACGACAACGACAACGACAACGACAACGACAACGACAACGACAACGACAACGACAACGACAACGACAACGACAACGACAACGACAACGACAACGACAACGACAACGACAACGACAACGACAACGACAACGACAACGACAACGACAACGACAACGACAACGACAACGACAACGACAACGACAACGACAACGACAACGACAACGACAACGACAACGACAACGACAACGACAACGACAACGACAACGACAACGACAACGACAACGACAACGACAACGACAACGACAACGACAACGACAACGACAACGACAACGACAACGACAACGACAACGACAACGACAACGACAACGACAACGACAACGACAACGACAACGACAACGACAACGACAACGACAACGACAACGACAACGACAACGACAACGACAACGACAACGACAACGACAACGACAACGACAACGACAACGACAACGACAACGACAACGACAACGACAACGACA